>OU612045.1:156333058-156386748 GCA_914767935.1 Coremacera marginata
AGAAGTATTGGAAAAATTTTTATTGAAATCAATTTTAATTTATAAAATGGTCTGTAGTTTGCTTTTCCATAACTTACGAATGTGCAAATCAATACTTTTTAGAAAAGCAAAAAACACTTGCTTCACTTAACCCAATTAAGGGATTGAAATTATACATTGATTTGAAAAAGATAAAAGTAATTGATTTGAAAAGAGTAAAAGAAGCTCGGTACCAAAGAGGTAAAGTGGACAATGCGAGTTTTCAAAGAGGTAAAGTGGACAATGCGAGTATATGATCTTATGCAAGAATAGACAATTTCGCGCTTCGAGATAGCGATATAGGCAACGACCAAGTAATTTGGTGCGAAAGAATGATACATGGTCAAACTCCTTCAGGCCTTAGACATAGCGGACAGCATTATTCAGGGCAACAATATATAAATATATATTTATTTGAGTCATTGCTATAACTAATGCTAGGGTTATGAAAAAAATCATAAAACATACAAACACTGATAAGAACATGATCAACGCTTAAAGCAAAAACAACTTGCGGTTTTTTTGTCTGTCCGTCCACCAGCACAAGCAGAAATCCGTTAATACTTGAGTGCCGGGCGTGACGTCATCGGCTTGAGCCTCCGAGCCTCCTGGCCCAGAAGCCCTGTATCGTTTATTTTAGAAGTACCACAAAACATGTTGAACTTCTACATTGCTGCCTTATCTTGAACTTGCGGGTTATGAGTGCGCTTACTATGAAGCTTGAGACTTAACACTTTAACCTTGAAATTAGTATTGAAATTGAAATTAAATAAAATTAAAATCCGTATCGGGATGGGGATGGGTGACGTAATCGGCATACAGTGACATAAGCCGACTCTTAAAATGTTCTCGACGTTTCTGCATCTCGAAGCTTCTAGAAACTTCTTGACTCTTCTTGGCATTGTCTTAGGTTAGGTTGATTCTGAAGTATTATTTGTATAGGATCGCGCTACTTGCTATCTCCCTTTCTCTCTCCCTTTCTCTCCCACGCCATTCGCTTCGGCATACAGTGACATAAGTCGACTTCTAAAATGTTCTCGAAGTTTCTGCATCTCGAAGCTTCACAGACTCTTGAATTTACATAAAATATAAGTCAGAGGCGGAGAAGTTGCTGGGTGTAAGTGACTTGGCCGGTGGTTATTAAGCGGGGGCTTGTTACCCCTATGTCCCCCAACTGACGAATAGATATTTATACACGCCTATGTTTTTTAATGGCTGTCATCTAATACACAAACTACTTACACAAATCTAATACACGCACCTAATATTTACCGACTTTATTAAATTTATAAACATTTCTTTAACCTCTTCAACCTTCGCCGTACCTAAATTGCTTCATTCCAAATAAATATATATATTTATATTTACACTTTTATATATACATTTACATACACATTTATATATATACCCAAAGCAAGTTGACCAGCAAAATTTGAGTCTTGCAGTAACTAATGCGAGGGTTAAGAAAAAAACAAAACATGCACACACTGATAAGAACTCGCTTGACTCCCACTACAGATAATGTAGTGTATAAAATTATGATCAACGCTTAAAAGCAAACACTTATCCCAAACTTGCTAATTTAAAAGTTTAAAGCAAAGACATACCCCAAGCTTGCCGATTTTAAAAGCTCAAAACAAAGACACCCACCTAATACTTACCAATTTTATTAAATTTATAAACATTTATTTAACCCTTCAACCATCGCCGTATCTAAATTGCTTCAACCCATATTAATGCATATATTTTCATATAGCAAGTCATATCATTTCAGCTAAAGTCAGCCAGCAGAATTTGAGTCATTGCTATAACGAATTCGAGGGTTAAGAAAAAAAAACATGCAAACACTGATAAGAACTCGCTTGACTACCACTACCAATAATGTAGTGTATAAAATTATGACCAACGCTTAAAGCAAAGACATACCCCAAACTTGCCAATTTTAAAAAGTTTAAAGCAAAGACATACATCAAACTTGCCAATTTTAAAAAGTTTAAAGCAAAGACACACCCCAAACTTGCCGATTTTTAGCAAAAAACAAAAGCCCCCCACTAGATGGCGTTGGGGTGCAGGCATGACGTCATCGCCTTGCGCCAACCGCCACCTGCCCCAGAAGCCCTGTATCGTATCTACTGACTTTACTCACACAATATTTTATATGGTTCTCACTGGACAGGAAAGTATTTATATGAAAACCAAGATTGGAAGCTTTAGTAATAGCTTTCAATTCGACATTGTTGTGGAGAATTGAAGGAAAATCGAGATTAGAGAGGGGAGTTTTAAATCGGTAAGACGTTAAATTTTTTGGCGTTAAGATTAAGCATGTTGTCTTTAGCTCATACTGCTATAATATTCAAATCTCAATTTATTCTTATACATAAATCTTCGATTAGCTCAACAGGTCTGGACAAGTACAGCTGAAGATCATTAGCTATGCATGCAAAGATGTCACTGGCGAACACAGTAGGAGTAATAGGCCAAGTACCTTGGGGAACTCCATTGGACGTGTTTTTATATATGTTGAGTATCCACTTTTACTCGAAATGAACTGAAGTGTCTGAAAAAACAAAATTTACCTTCAGTTTCTTGCACAGTATAAGATGGTTCACGGTGTCAAACGCTTTTGAAAAGTATAGTAAGCATAGTAAGCACCCTTTATCGAAGGGTATCAACCAAGATTTTGACAGCAGCAGTTGAACAGCTACGCCCAGAGCGAAAGCTAGACTGAAGATTTGGCATAAGGTATTAAAGTGATTGGAGATCTGCTGCGCCATCACAACTTTTGAGATTCAGGATAGCAAACTTATAGGCCTAAGATCAGCCGGTATGATGGCATTCGATTTTTTGGCAAATTTGTATAAAAGTTGCTGCCTTCCATTTTACAGGGAAACACGATGTTGTAAGGCTATGATTAATTATGTGCACAAGCGGATTAATAACATAAGGCCCTATGATTTTGACAGACTTAATGGATATTCCATCATCAACGGAAGCATTCGACTTAACTTTAGCCAAACAGCTTGCGACATCCAACTCAAAGACAGCGTTAAAATTAAACTGAGTGGAAAAATTAGAGGCAGATATATCGAAATTTATCGATTCTGAAGATTCAGTAGAACCCGAGCTGTGGTTGACGTACTGCTAACCTTTACCGTCATCGAAGCGTTATCCCCTGTTTTGGAGACCGATAACGCTTTTGTGCGGTTCCGCCTGGTACTTCAAACACTCATTAATCACAGTCTTGAAATAAATTTTTTCTTTCGCGTCGGAGTCTTAAACAGCACCTACATGAACATTCTGAGCTGCCTTGCCATGAATGAATAAGGTTTTTCGCTTTGATTAGCGCTCCGTGAGATATGGTAGATTTCTTTGAGTCACTGTGGAGTGGATGTAGAAGGTTGATGGGGCACTTTCCACAATTATCTGCTGACTAAAAAGTTTATTATTATTATATTTTATTAGTGCCATAGTGGCGTAGTGGGTAGAGTGTGTGGTTCATACACCAGAGAACCCAGAGGTTCGAGACCCCCATCTGACACAGAAAGTTTTTTTAATTGATTTAATTTTTCTGTTCGGCCGTCATTTCTCTGCAGACAATGGCAAACCTCAGAGAGTAAAACTGCCATGAAAAGCTTCTTCAGAACATAACATAAGCCGTTTGGAGTCGGCATAAAGCTGGTAGGTCCAGTTCTCGATCATTTGTGTTCAAACATTTCACAACACACGCAACACAATTGATCATAAAAAGCTCGGTCAAAGTCCTTTCAAGGAATATTATAAATTCATTACTATAGCACTTTTTGAATTTTTTTTTCGGGACGCTTTGAGGTCTTAAGGGGAAAGAAAAGGTTCACAATGGCGAGCCTCAATGTTAAAGCCAATGTTTCTCTCCGAGTCGGCCAGGTCAAAGAGGGAGCACGCGCTTCAATTCAGCATACTATAACCCTTTGGCTGCAAAGTCACACTCCAGTAGATACAATACAGGGCTTCTGGATCAGGAGGAGCGGAGGAGCAAGCCGATGACGTCACTCCGGTTCAGTGCCATCTAGTGGGGGCTTTTTAGCTAAAATGTGCAAAGGTCTTTGCTAAAAGCTATTAAAAATTAGCAAGTTTGGTGTATGTCTTTGCTTTAAGCTTTTAAAATTGGCAAGTTTAGTGTATGTCTTTGCTTTAAACTTTTAAAATTGTCAAGTTTGGGGTATGTCTTTGCTTTAACCGTTGTGTCAACAGCTGTTGGGTTTTATCCACATCGACAGTAGATGTACCCGGGTACTTCATACGTTTTGTATGGCAGATAGTTGCTTTTGATATACAAATATTAACTACTACCTGGATTCTTGTAATTTTCTGGTTTTTTTTTTTTTTATTTATTGGAAATATTGTCTAGTTAACAAAACTTTTATCATAATTTGGGAAAAAAAAAATTTGGTACCTAAATAATCCATTTTTACCAAAAATGGGAATTGCCAAAATCCATAAAAATTTAACAATTTCCAAATTCTTTTTTAATCCTTGTAATTTGATCCCTTTTTACCAAGAAAAATAATTAACATTGAATTTTCATTCGCAAAATTCCGTTATATTTGAACTGAAAATCAACCCCTCTTGCTCATAGTGCTATTTTTAGTACCTGCGCAGAATAATTATAACTCATAAAATATTTGTTCAATGTAAACATTTTTTTTTTGGAATGTGTAGGAAAACACGTCTACTAACAGGAACAAAAGGGTATTTGGGAATATCTTGCCTACCTACCCTTGCACAACCAGTTTTGCAGGCAGAAACATGATTTTTTGCGCAGGTTTCGTTTTGAGTAGTTTTGTATGCATAAGTCAGTTTATGTGCGATTTTTGAAGTGTAAAGACCTAAAAATTTATTTTGTGCGGCAAATATATAAAAAGTGAAAATAAAATGGCAGATGGTGAGTGGCTAGCTCCGCGTCGATTGAATGCACTACCGTATGAGGAGCAGCGTGACTATATACGCAGATTTGTTGAGGCTTCTGACTCTGAAGAGAGTGACCACGAACAAGCGGTAGATCAAGAAGACTTAGAAGGAAATATTGATGACATTGGTGGTGAATCATCTGACGCTGAACAAGTCCAGGAAATTGTGTATCACCTAGAGGACGAGAGGGATTCAGACGAGGAGTATGAAGAACCGCCACTTGAAACTGGTGATTATTATACGGCAAGAGATGGCAATGTATGGTCGTCAATACCACCAATACCTGGACGAATACGTGCGCACAACGTTCTAAGAAGTCGCAATATATGGTATGCCCTTGAAGATGAATGTTGGTGCACAAGAGGAAGAGGAACGTGACAGTTCTGGCCGCACAAAAAGAAAAGGAAACTGCTATATTTGCATTGCAAAACGCCAAACGAGAAAAGTATGTGCAATTTGTAATAAGCCTGTGTGCGCAGAGCACTCGAAGGATCATCCACAATGCCTCAGATGCTGCTAAAATTCATAAAATATATTTTATGTATAAATATATATAATATATTTTATATATATTTTATTATTATATTTATATATAATTGACCTGAAATTTCACACCAATATCAATTACATATTTCCAAGCTATGATACGAAGTTTCATCAAGATTGGACCAGCCGCTTGGAAGATATAGCAATATAAAGTGAACTTTGCCATTTATTTCTATATATTTGTATGAATTTTCATACAAGTACCCGGGTACATCAGCAGTCGACGCCATTCCACTAACTTGAATTTGGGCTGTATCGACTGAACTGCTGCTCCAATCTTGATGAAACTTTTCCACATGATGCAAAAGTGTATGGTTGAGGATATCATGAAATTTCAGGTCAATCGGACTAACCGTTTGGAAGATACAGGAAAATTAAAGTTGCAAATGTACCCGTGGGCTCTACGATCGACACAACGGTTAAGCGTTGATCATAATTTTATACACTACATTATCGGTAGTGGTAGTCAAGTGAGTTCTTATCAGTGTTTGCATGTTTTTTCTTAACCCTCGAATACCTAATAGCAATGACTCAAATTCTGCTGGTTGACTTTAGCTGAAATGATATGACTTGCTTTATGAAAATATATATATATTAATATGGTTTCAAGCAATTTAGGTACGGCGACGGTTGAAGGGTTAAAGAATTGTTTATAAATTTATCATAATGGTGCTTAGTATTAGGTTTGTGTATTAAATTTGCATAAGTAGTTTAAGAATTGGATAACAACCATTAGAAACATAGGCGTATATAAGTGGGATACATCTGAGGTATGATATGACTTGCGTTATGAAAATATATATATTAATATGGTTTGAAGCAATTTAGGTACGGCGACGGTTGAAGGGTTAAAGAATTGTTTATAGATTTATCATAATGGTGCTTAGTATTAGGTTTGTGTATTAAATTTGCATAAGTAGTTTAAGAATTGGATAACAACCATTAGAAACATAGGCGTATATAAGTGGGATACATCCGGTCAAGTCGTCCAGCAAAATCTCCGCCTCTGGCTTATATTTTATATAAATTCAAGAGTCTGTAAAGCTTCGAGATGCAGAAACTTCGAGAACATTTTAAAAGCCGACTTATGTCATTGTATGCCGAAGCGAATGGCGTGAGAGAGAAAGGGAGAGAGAGAATTTGATAGTAAGAGAGAGAAAGGGAGATAGCAAATAGCGCGATCCTATACAAATAATACTTCAGAATCAACCTAACCTAATCCAATGCCATAGGTATAGGGGGGGGGCACTCTTTACCTATATAGGTATATAGGCTACTCTATAGGTATAGACTATCAGTTTATAACGAATACGCATAATGTCAATAACAATCTCTTTAAGCGGAACCACTTCAACCCTTGTTGCAAAATATTTTCCTCCGGTTGAATTACCTACAAGATATGTTTGTGGACTTATAGACTTTGTATCAATTAATTCTATACCAAATGTACATGATCACAATAATTTATTCCATATCGGACTACATACAGAAGCCCTGTATTGTATCTACTCACTCCATAGGCCCCATATCTAGACACCGGTGTTATGTGTGGATAGCTTCTAGTACATTGCTCTAAAACTACTTGTACGACATGGGCGGCTCTACCAGGAGCTTTCGCTCCCGTCATCATAGCCCATTATGTCATTGCAACCTAAGCCGCTACACCACGTCAAGGTGATGTATAGCCTCTACATTATTCGTGAAGGAATATCTCGATGTAAATATAATCAACTGAGTAAATTAAAGGAGTTTTACAAATATGCTATTAATTATTTACAGCAAAATGCTATTTTTGTTTTTGCAAATAGGCAAAAAAATCCATTTAAAGTCAAAGCATAGTTTCAGGCAGCCTTAATGCGTTTGTGGTATACAACATTTTTTATTTTTCTATACATTTATTAGTTCTGCAATAAATTCAAAAGCATTCATGTACTCGTATTTGTACATGTTTGTGGTTTTGTTTTTTTTTTTATAATGTGTCCCCAGGTACGAGCTTGCCACGTAATTCGAAATCGATGACATTAAATTTTGCACTAACACCAAAACACATACGTGCACATGCAATAAAAAAAAACACAGACACACAGTATGATGCGTGCTAATATAATATCAGCTTAAAGCTCATTTCAAATAATAGCCGCAATGTGTTCTATATAAAATCAACATGGTTTTTGCAACAACTACTCATTTGTGTCAAATTAAGTGCACTTAATTTTTTATTCATTGTTTCTGCAAGCGTCATAGTTTTTAATATTTAATTTAGAAAACTGTTTTCAAAAAATCAAATTAAGTTTTATAGCCAGCATGCATGTGTTTTGAACTGTAAGAGCGACTGAAAACCTTTTAGCTTCTTAAATTATGCAATATAAAATGAATACATTTTGCATCCTTTCAATGTTGATAGAACTAGCTAGCTAGCTACTAATAAAGTGATAAATTACAACCTTGACTTTTGTCGCAGCAAGCTGCAATGTGATGTCAGCAAGTTTTTTAGGCTGCTGCCGTAAAGTATTCAGTATATTTTGATAAAAATGCATGAATAGTTTCGTTTAATTAAGATGTAAGCTTAACTGAGATAAAAATATGAAGTGGGCTGTTTTATGAAATTGCGTTGGTGGGTTTTTGTACATGAAAATATTTTGATTTTGGATATAAATTTATTTCTCGATTAAAACTAGTGCTCCCGATTTTTGAGATTTTCAAGCACTCTGGCCACACGGTTAGCTCGAATTACCTGGGCCTTGCCCGGGTAATTTCGAGTACTTTCCGATACATCAATATTTTCCTACGACCATACCCGGGCTCTTTTCAGGTATTTCGAGCTACTCACGTAGCTTTGAGCTACGGTATTCGAGGAACTCGAGTTACTTTCAATTATTTACTTCGATTATTTTTACTTTCAATTATTTACTCGAGTAACTTGAGCATACATTTCAAGGCTGGCGATAATTTGAAGTAAATAATTGAAAGCTACTTCGGTGTAACCTCTAGAAAGGGAAATAAATCATCAGGTCTTATTATGTTTTCACCCCTAACATTTCTTCCTAACATACCCACCCCTTATATATCACCCACTGGAGACCCCCCCTGCAAAATACTAAAAAAGGAAAACTGTCGCAAATACTTCATATCTTTTCCAAATTGACCCTTGCAGGGCCAAATATATAAACTGGTCCTATTATTTTGTTCCCCAAAACATTTCTTCTGAACACACCCACCACCTATCTGCCACCTTTCTGAGAGTCCCAATACAAAATAAACAAAAACTGAATAAAGTTGTCGATTATAGTTATATATCTCTTCTGAATTGACCCCTAGAGGGATCAAATGAATGAGCTGCTACTACTATTTTCGCCACTCAACATCTTTTTTCTGAGCACACTTACCCCTATCTGTCACCATTCTGGGGGTTTCTCTACAAAAACTGAAGCAAACTGTCGATTTAAATTTATATCGGTCCATATTGGCCCTTAGAGAGCTCAAAAGTATTTGCTGATCCTATTGTTTCCTTCCCACTCAAAAAACTACAAAAACTAAAGCACTTTGTTGGTCAAAGCTTATATGTCTCTAGAATTGAATTCTGGACGGACCTGATGTATGAACAAGTGCTATTATTTTTCCCCCTCAACATTTTTTCTGTGAGATTTCCTACAAAAATTGAAGCAAATGTGGATTATTATTCATGTCTCTCCCGAAATAACTCCTAGAAGAATCAAATGTATGAGCTACTTAGGTGGCCGTAACAACCCGTGTCCGGGTTTCGGCCGAGCTCATCAGCTCTCGCCAGGCACCTCTGCTTTGCGCGCGCCTTCTCCAATCGAATACACCATGTATGAGCTGCTGCTATTATTTTGTCGCCTGAACATTTTTCCTGAAACACTCACCGCCTATCTGTTACCCTTCTGGTGGTTTCCCTACAAAAAATACAAAAGCTGACCAAAATTGATGATATTAGTGTTGACTTGACGCCTAAGGGTGAAAGGTATGCTTTTTTTATTTTTTATTAAAAACTCTCATATATACTGCAATTAAAGAAAGCTTAATTAAATTTTTTTTTTATATAAAAAGATTTTTAATTTGTTCAGTTAGGTTGCAAAATAATTTTATTTAAAGAAAGCTTAATATAAAGCTACATTACTTTTTCATCAATATCTCAGAAGTTGCTTGAATATAGAAAGCTTGCTTAAAGTGCTTTTTTAATTTTCATTAACTAAAAGCTGTTTTAAATTTCTTTAAAAAGTTATTAAAAGCTTTAATAATTGTACATTAAAAGCCTCAGATAAAACTATCTTCAAGAAAGCTTGCTTAAAGAGCTGTAATTTTTTTCCGTAAAATGGTAATTTACTTTGTTTTAAGGCCGCTTATAAAATTATTTCATTAAAATCCTCAAACTTGTTAGATATGACGAAAGCTTTATTTTAAGCTTTTGAAATTTTTCATTTAATATAATAAAGTATTGCTTTTTTTATGCTGCCTTTAATTTTTTTCAAAAAGAACTGCAATTTAACTTCATTTTGAGAAGATTTTTAATTGTTTTTATAAAAATAAATAAAGCTTCAGTAAAATAATAAAAAAATAAAAGCAAATAAGCTTCAGTTGACGAAAGCTTTGTGCAAAGCTTATTAATTTTTCATAAAATTTTCTTAAATGAATTTATGTTTAAGAAATCTTTAATTAATTATTTTATTTAAAACTTAAATTAATATAAAAACGACTTTAATAAAAGTTAATTTTAATTTTTTAGTTTAAAACTCTAAAAAAGCTTCATATTCGCAAAGCTAATATGGAAATGAAAACTAAACAACAACAAAGAAAGCTGCAAGAAAAGAAGACGAACAAGATTTTTGCATTATTTGTTGCAATTTTTGCCAAAATATTTAAATCATTTAAACTCACTTGAATGCAACAAATTTCAATTTGTACACAATTTGTACACAATATAATGATATTTGTGAGAATTTTCTCCGTTTCCGAATGTTTCCGACAATTTTCATTTTAAATTTGAAATTTAATTTTTTTTTTTTTTTAAATCCATAAAGCCAATTATATATTCTATTGAAATTGTCGATCAGTTTTTTCTTTATTTTACCGTATATAAGTGCATGTGTATTGAGATTCAGGCAGTTTTACGAGATATTACTATTATTTAATTTAGTTTTCGTCATAATACTTTTACTAAACATAAAAATTGAAACAGAATTAAAGTTCCTGGTCTTTAAACCAACATTTTGTTGGTGTTACACATCACCCCACCAAATTGAATAAGACCAAAAAAGTCATATTTGAAATTTTTGTTATACTTCATCCATTTCTCAAAATATTCAACAGCCATAAGAACACTGACTTCGAATTGGTTCTTCTGAAAGAAATAGGCCTTTAAGCCAATCAATAATTAGGCTAAGCAAGTAATCGCTCAATAGAAAATCGCCCAAAGTGCCAAAATGAACAATCTTCTAAAAATGAGGCTAACAATTTTTGGGCGATTGTTCATTTCTATTTGGACGATTTGGCTCAATATAATTGTGGGCGATTGTTCATAATGAGCGTCTGCCCAAAATTTGGAGAATGAATAATCGCTCAACGTTACTTTTTGGGTGATTATTAATTTTATTAAATTAGTCTAAAAATGTATGTTTATGCAAAAAGTTAACTGTTGAAGTGTTTATATAGCAACACTTTACATATTATGCAATATTGACGGTTCACCCTTTTACGAAATAACTAAAACCTAAGCATAAAGAATTAACAGTACGCTCAAACAGTCCATAGGATGACACATAGATGGCGTTACTAGATTTTTTTCCATATGATTTTTATTTAGTACCAACCTTCAAACGATACGTATTAAAATTTGACAACAATCTGACAATCTGACAATCTGACAATTTAACAATTGATAAAGCATTGCTTTTTGATGAATAAAAAATACAGTGGAAACCAAACAATGGCTTGATAAACATTATTCGGACTCTGCTCCATCGAGACAAATGGTAGGAAAGTTCGTAACGGTAGGAAAGGTCGTACCAGCACAAATGATGCGGAGCGCAATGGACGCCCAAACCAGATCGCAAAGTGAAGGTGCATGAGCTAGCTGTCATTGTAAAGATATCGGTATTTTGGGATGCGAAAGAAATAATATTCATCGACTATCTCTAAAAAGAAACCACCATCAACAGCGACTATTACTGAGCACTTTTGGATCGATTAAAAATTTGCACATTTGCAAAAGAAAAAAGTGTTGTTTCACCAAGACAATGCACCGTGTCACAAATCGATGAAATCGATGGCAAAATTGAATGAATTGCTTACCCACCCACCGTATTCTCCAGATTTAGCCCCCAGCGACTTTTTCCTGTTTTCAGATCTCAAGAGAATGCTTGCTGGAAAGAAATTTAAGTCCAATGATTTTTGCCTATTTTGACGAGAAAGAGAGATCGTACTATTAAAGTGGTATTGAAAAGTTGAAAAATCACTATACTCGTTGTATCGCTCTCGAAGGCACCTATATTGAATAATATAATCGAGTTTTATCAAAAAAATTTTTTTTTTTCTTACTTATCCTACGGACTTATTGAATGACCTGTTGTTAACCATCAAAATTTAATTTGAACTTTGTAAGATAAAACTGTTTTTGTACTCATTTGAAGTATTATAGGTCACTTTAGATATATTTGTCCTCGAAATTGTGGTATGTAAATATATTCTTTTGATTAAGAAAAATTGGGTGTATCTACAAAAATGTTTCCTTATATTATACTTACATATTGTTTATTTCGTAAAAGAGTGAACCGTCAAGTGTGCATAACATATAAAGTGTTATATCTTGGTTAATACCTTGTTATATATACGACGAGTGAAGGGTGAAGCAAAATGCCTTCTATATTTTCCAGACTTTGGGTGATTGTTCGTTTTGTTTTTGGGCAAATATTCATTATGAATAAATACCCAATATTTTGGGCTATTGTTCAATAAAAATTTGGGTGATTATTCGAAGTTTTGGGTGATTGTTCATCATCTTTGTCGGCGATTTTGCATTATGAATAAAAGCCCTATTTATTATAGGATTTTTCATTTTGGCACTTTGGGCGATTATTCGCACAGCCCAAAAATTAAATAAAACCAAATAAAAACGTGTTACAAATCACCCCACTTCAGCCTATTTTTATTAATTTTTCGAATTCTGTGAACTCTTTTCTGTGTTTTATTATGTAACGAATAATGAATGGTTAAAAATAGTTAAAAATTCTTAAAAAAATATATGAGAATAGCTTAAAAAGCCCAAACTTAAATTCGATTTCCGTCGTAGTTCAAGTTCAAAATAATGTATTTTAAAAATGAAGAAATTTCAGAATTGTACCTTAAAATAATAAAATGTACCAAAAGTTTAAAAGCCTTCTTTACATCTTTAAATTATATTCGCATTACTTTTCACAGTTTTAGTTTGAAAACTTAAAACGTTTAAAGAAACTTTTTTACTTCATCCTTTCTGTTTAAAGGTCCTGCCTTTAAAATTCTTGGCAGCACTTCAATGCTTCATGTTTCTTTAGTAAAAAAAAGACGCTTTACAAAGATTGCCTTAAACAGCTCTTCAAGTTTCGGCCTTATTCACACAACAAAAGGCTAACTACCTCCTCTTATATCCATTTTTCCCGCTTCACATTTTGAAATTAAAAGCATCTTAGTGCTCTAAGCTCTTCAAATAAATGCTAAGTAATATGCAAAGTTGCCAAGTTTCCCATATTTTGGCAATATTTCAAGGATTTGTTTGACCAACTTAAGCATATTTTTTACTTCCAAGAAAAAAAACAATATATTCGCAAAAATACGCTCAAAATGTTGTCTTCTCTGCACTGCTTTACTAAAAAATTACCTTACATTTCTTTTTTAACAAGCCTAAAAAATCCTTAAATTAAATTCACGTCATCATATCTCCGATGTTTAACTCAACACAAACAAACAAACGCACATACAGCCACTTAGCTGATTAGTTAGCATAACCTCTAAACAATATTTGCAGACAGCTGAAAGTTCAACAAGTATTTCAGACGGCAACAGCACTTCTAGCATATTGCGTTAAATAGCGCCACAACCTACTGACTTCCGTTTTGAGGCTACCAACACTTCCGGTCAATTTTAATAAAATAGCAAACATTAAAGTGAAAACATGAATGAATGAAAAGGATGAGGGGTGGAAACCACAATCTTTATAGCTTCCTTAGCTTTGTGTCTTTGTGTTTGTGTTGTGTTTTTTTTTTTTTTGTCTTTGTGTGGAAAGGACTTAAATATGCTAGTTGTTGTACAAAAATTAGCTCAACTTTCTTTTGCTGACTTTGTGCTTTGTGTGTAGACAGAAGCGCAACAATTTGTTATTGTTGTGCTATTGTTGTTATTGTTGCTGCTGTTAATGTTGGTAATTGATGATAAGATGCGCCATTTTCTGAATATTAAATAGTAGCTAGTGTCAGTAGGTTATGTTCTGACACGTCATGTTGGCTTAGAGCATTCCACAATAACTATAAAATTTTATGAGGGAACTTTAAGTAGAACAAACATATTTTAGTTTGAGTATGTTTATTGTGTAAAGTTTTAATTAATTTAATTTTGAACCTTATCTAACATGAGCTTTATGTTAATCTTAAGAATCCCGAAAACTGTTGAATACTTTTTGATGTTTGTATGCTCTGGGATGACCTTCAAATTCATCGATATAAAACTGTCATCATCAGTTTTAGTGTTTTGTCAAAAATCTTTCTTCTTCTTCTTCAATTTAAAATATTTGAGTGTAAAAATAAATTTTACTTGAAACACTACTCAATTGCTCTCAAAAATTAAATCTTTCAAAAATAGATCCTACCTCCACGGAGAAAATTATTTTGCTAAAATTAATCAATTGTTTTGCTTAAACGCAAATCAGCAAATGTTCAAAAAAACGGTTCAATTTTAGAAAAAGTTTCCTTAATTGAAATCACTCTTCATATATTAAGGAAAAATCTAAATATTATTAAATTTAAGCAATAATTGGCTTAGTTATTAAAAATTAATATAGCAAAATTTTGCTTGATTTCTTTTGAAAATAACCAAAATTTTGAGTAGCTGAGAAATATGCTAAAGTTTGCTTAAACTCCAAGCATATTAAGCAATTTTTTACTTAACTGTTTTCTCCGCGTCTCTTCACTCATAGGCAAAATTACTCAAATTTTTTCACTTAAGAAGAATCGCTTCAATATTTCATTAATTAAACAATGCGCTATAAAAATGAGCACGGCACTTACATTTCTTTATTGTTTTACTTCCTATTTTTTAAAATTTCGTATTAAATAATTTCTTCTCGAAAT
Organism: Coremacera marginata; assembly: GCA_914767935.1. NCBI lineage: Eukaryota > Metazoa > Arthropoda > Insecta > Diptera > Sciomyzidae > Coremacera > Coremacera marginata. Next base: position 156,347,905 of record OU612045.1, read on the forward strand.
TTTGATTGATGACTTATTATTCATCATATCAGGTTGAAGATTTATTATTTCTTCCAGTATGTTGATTGACGACTTAATACTTCCTTTTATACTTGGATTGATTAGTTTCTCGTGCCCCGCGTTGGGCGCCAATTAATTTTATTGTACTTTATGTACTCAATCTCTTAACTAGACTAAATCTAAGATATCATAAATAACTTAAAGCTAACCCTAACTCTCGATGTTGCTACAGTGTTCCATCCCCCGCCTTCCCGCATCGTTGCTGAAGCTGATGTTGCTGTGGATTGCTGGCATGTAGATGCTCAATTTGCAAGGTCGGCATAAATGTTGCTGTTGATGTACTGTAAATAGTCAGTCGACGCGTCCGGCTATAACTTATACACGTTATTCTGTTTCTTTTTAGCTTTCCTAACTTATGCCAACCGTCTATAAGATAGGAAAGCTAAAACCGTCCAAATATTTTCTTTATCACTGATGAGAAAGACAGCTACCTTCTTCCTATAGACCTCTCCATCCCGATCGATTATACTTTACTCAGTACTTTTTATGTTAACGACATGCAGCAAGTTAACAGGTTTCCAAACCAAAATGGTAACTGGCTGGACCTAGTCTTTACCAATGCCTATGATGATATAAATATTGTTAAAACCACCGCAGCTGAACACTTATTTTCTAACAGCTCTCAGCACTCAGCGCTATCTATAGAGCTTTTTTCCACCAAAGTTACATTCGTACACTCATATAGTAACTCAGTAGTATACGACTTTCTAAATGCTGACTATGATAGCGTAAATATCTGTCTTGATTCTATTGATTGGAACGAATTATCTGCACTTGACCTTGATGGTGCAGACTTGCTCTTTTATCAGCTCATCCTCACAATTGTTGATAAGTATGACCCAAAAATTAAGAAAAAGAATAAACTTTCGGAACCATGGCTAGATAAAAATCTCAGACATCTAAGAAATCAGAGAAACAAATTATATAAAGTCATTAAATCCACCATTAACATAACCGATGAATTGAAAACGAAGTACGAAGAGTTATCCCAAGAGTTTGCTTTAAAGTCCAAAGAAGACTATACTCTAAAAAATAAATACAAATTTACTATAAGTATAATAGTAATTTTTTGTAAATTAAGTAAGTTTCATTGTAAATTTTTTATGTTTAAAATTATGTACAAATTTTAGTGAAATTAAGCAACATATGTTGAATTTTGCTGCAATATTAATATTAAACTTGTTTTTCATAATAATTTTCATTGCCAATAGACATATGTATGTGTGTTGAATTTTCAACATCAATTGTGTAATTGCATCATATTCTAATTCACGTTTGGTTATGAGCAAGTAAGCAGTTTATTATTCAGTCCGGTATCCGCTTGTCTAATTACAAAAATTGTGTGCTTTAATTTTAAGCTAAGATTGAAAATATTTTTTGCTTCGTAATGTACTCAATATTTATATAGGAATGTGAGTGTGAGAAGTGCTTAGTAAATGTTTAAAAGTTGATTTTAAAAATGTTTTGTTTTATTTCTGTTTTATTTCTATAACTCTAACGACAAATTGATATAGCTTCTTGTTGCAACGGTCTTGAAAGTTTTTCTCTTTTTTTATTCAGATTTGTGTGTTTTATTAAAATTAAATCAATCATAAAATTAGTTGAAGCTTACGTTAGTTTTAATTGCCAAACACATATTAAATATTAGTAAATTAATATTATTGTAGTAAAAGTAAACAACAGTTGTTGAATATTATTCATATAAAGGTTGTAATTTCGCAATAGTAATACAAAAATGATAGCAACATTAAACAACTAATGTTTAAGTTTACTACAATACATATATTAAAGCTTAAATATTACAATATATTTTAAGAAAAATTAAACACCAACTGTTAAATTTTACTACATACCAATAGTAACCAACAAATGTTGAACTTTATAAAGGTGTGTAAATTTACTACAGTTATAGTAGCTAAACTGTTGCCTACAACTACACTGTGGAACAAATTCAGGTTAGCAAAAGTATGGTCGAAGAAAGAGGATGAAGGGAAAGACAAAGATGAAATTCCAGAATATCTGTTGGACGAAATTATCCACGTTTCTGATGATGATGACGATGACCAAGATATTAGAGAGAGCACTGATGTTGATCCACAGCCGACTGCTAAACGACAACTGGCCAAATCATTAATTTAATTTATTTGGCTTCATAAGCACCACAAAAATTTTCTAAATCAATTTTTAAAAAAATTCTAATTATTGCACAGGTCTCTAGCAATAATTTGGCTTTTACAGATTGAAAAAATATCAATTAGTCGACGAGTTATAGCCTAAAACCCATATAAACAATGTGCTGAAAATCGGCATTTGACTCCAAAGTTCGAAGGTCGATTAAAAAAAAAAAATCGAACTAACATAAACAAACGCCGCGATACGGGTCTTCTAATTTAGCCTCTATTTTCACCCCTCACTCTCAGAATCGACCTAACTTTTGCTAACCTGAATTTGTTCCACTGTAGTTCCATTGTAGTAAATTTCAACAAAAACTTTTTAGAGTGTATAATCTTTATATCAACCTCATTGGAGAAAAAATGACTGTAGATCCGAAGAAATTCTTCGATTACGTAAATGTCAAACGCAAATCAAACGGATACCTTCATGCATGTTCAAGGGCAATGTACATCTTCTAACACTCAAGAGATTTGCTATCCTTACGCAGATCATTTCAAGAAAGTATTCTGTGTATCTACAAACACATATTACAACTCCCCTCCTATCGCTAATTTAACACCTCATATCAATAACATCGAACTAACACGTGATGAAATATATGCAGCTATAATCAAGCTAGACCTAAATAAGGGACCTGGCTCTGACCTAATTCCCCCAAATTTTTTTATCTAATGTGTTAACACTCGCTGCTCTTGCCCCTACAAATAATCTTCAATAAATCACTTAATCAAGGTGTTTTTCCTTCTTATTGGAAAACATCTCACCTCACACCAATGTTTAAAAATGGTGATTAAAGGTCGATCGAAAGCTATAGGGGTATTACCATTTTATCTGCTATCCTAAAACTGTTCGAAAAAATAATATGCGAAACACTGTTAGGTAGAATAAACCCTTTACTCAATGAACAGCAACATGGTTTCCGTAAAGGTAGATCAACTACCACAAATCTTATGGTTATGGTTCTGATGTCTTAGGCAAAATGGAAAAAAGACATCGAGTTGATGCAATATACACTGACTTTAGTAAAGCCTTCGATCGCGTTGATCATAATATTCTAGCTTTCAAGCTGGAAAATGTTAGTATTTCTGGCTCTCTCCTAAATTGGCTTAAGTCTTATCTTCACGGTAGATCTCAATTTATTAAATTTCAAGGTATCCTATCCAAAGAGATTTCTGTCACATCCGGAGTGCCACAAGCAAGTCTTCTTGGGCCACTTCTGTTCAATATTTTTATATCAGATATATCCGATATTTTGTCTGATATCCCTCATATATTATATGCAGATGACTTAAAAATGTACCATGTAATTAATTTTGAACCTGATGTAACGTTTTTACAATCGAAACTACTTGCTTTAGAGCAGTGGTGCAATTAGAATAAACTATTTCTAAACGTGAACAAATGCTACTCAATAGATTTCTCCCGAAAAAATCTCATCGCGAATAGCATTTACTTACTCAATGGTAAAGAATTTAAAAATGTTAATCATATCGTCGATCTTGGCGTCGTTTTAGACAATAAATTGCGATTTAACTAAGAGCCAGTAAGCTACTCGTTTTCATAAAACGACGCGCAAAAGAGTTTAAAAATTTATGGGTTACCAAAACGTTATACGAGGGCCGTTCGGAAAGTTCTTAGCCTGACACAGATATGACGGCATAAACAGCAAAAAGTTAAGTCTGTAAGAAACTTTAATCCATCGTATGAACACATGTAAAATTTCAATTGGATCTGGCAACTCATTCGTATAAGAACAGCTGTTCATAAACGGTACTTCAGTGATTTGTGTTGCAATGGAAAAATTTGAAATTCGTTGTGTAATTAAATATTTATATAAAAAAGGTTTATCGGGACAAGAAATTCATAATGATATGGTGAATGTATTAGGTGAGAATGCTCCTTCATACGCAACAGTAAAAAACTGGATAGCTGAATTTAAACGTGGTCGTTCAAGCATTGAAGATGAGCCTCGAAGTGGTCGTCCAAAAACTGCAACTTCAGCAGAAATCATAGCAAAAGTACATGATATAGTACTAAACGATCGACGAGTGAAAGTGCGGGAAATAAGTGATGCCATAGGCATCTCAAATGATCGAATTCATTTGATTTTGCATGAAGAATTAAAAATGAAAAAATTATCTGCAAGATGGGTGCCGCATTTGCTTACGGTTGATCAAAAACGCATTCGCATGAAAATTGCTCAAGACTGTTCGGATAGATTTTTGCGAAATAAAATGGATTTTAAACGTCGTTTCATAACTGTTGATGAAACATGGATTCATCACTATACACCAGAGACGAAAGAGCAATCAAAACAGTGGATTGAAGCTAAAGGAAGTGTACCAAAGAAGGCAAAATCAATTCAATCGGCTGGAAAAGTTTTGGCAACGGTTTTTTGGGATTATAAAGGAATTTTATTGATCGACTATCTTCAAAAAGGTAAAACAATTACATCAGAATATTATTGTAACCTTTTGGACCAATTGGATGTGAAAATTCGAGAAAAACGACCTGGTTTGCAACGCAAAAAAGTAATTTTTCATCAAGACAACGCACCAGCACACAAGAGTGTTAAAACAATGGCATAATTCAACGAATTGAAGTACGAATTGCTTGACCATCCACCTTATTCTCCTGATTTAGCTCCCTTTGACTTTTACCTGTTCCCAAATCTAAAAAAATTTCTTGCTGGCAAGCGTTTTACCTCAAATGAAGATGCAATTGCAGCTGTAAACGATTATTTTGCAGAGCTTCAGGAAAATTATTTTAATCAGGGGATAGAATTGCTAGAAAAGCGTTGGACTAAGTGTGTTGAAGTTTCAGGAGATAATATTGAAAAATAAAGATAATTTTAAAAATCTAACTCTTGTTTTTCATTGTTAGGCTAAGAACTTTCCGAACGGCCCTCGTATTGTTCTTTAGTACGCCCACTTCTAGAATATGGAGGCATTATTTGGAATCCTGCTTTCGATGTACACTGTGAGAGACTGGAATCTTTTCAAAAGCAGTTCCTGCTTTTTGCTCTGAGGAACACCTACAACCCCCGCGAATAAAATACCCTACCATCCTAAGAGTATAGGCTTAGCTTGCTTTATTTTATGCCTGTAACAATCAACGGTGCTAATGACAGTGATTATATATCAAATAAGATAAAATCCAACGAATCCTCAAGACAAACTAGGCACACACGAATGTTATACGAGTATCAGCACCATACTATACGGTGCTGATACGCCAATAATGAGCCAATTAATAGGTGTTGCAAAGAATTTAACAGTATCAACATTAGCTACTTACCATCCATATCCAAATTCTTCTTAAAAAAAAATCTTCACAAGCTCATATTTCCGTCCTCATTACCCACTCTGCCCTATAATTGTAATCATTACCCAATAAACATTGTGGCGAGGAGTGATTCGTTAACGAATCGCTTGTGAATCGTTTTTTTTTTTTAGTTTTCAAATAGTTTCATACCGACTTCATCAGAGGTTGGCTTGATGCTTAAAGAAAGCAGCGATTGAAATCATGACTTTCCTAAACTCCATTTTAGATGTTTTGAAACAAAAAACGAATTTTTTGCAACTTTTCAATATACAAATTTATTTAAGAAAACTATTTTTTATTAACTTTCTATTGCTAACACGTCATTTAAGCGAATATTTGTTTTTAAAATTTTGTTTTTTTTTAAATTTTAAGTAAAAAAAGACTTAAATATAAATTTTCATAAATTAATATATGAAAAAAATTTTGTGAAATATTTTTTTCTTTTGTTATGTTATTTCGTGCTTATTTTTTATAAAAATAATTTCCCCTTATAATTTGTTCAAGATTTTTATATGAATATGTTCTCGTTAACAAAATGCTTTTTTTTTGTTTTGGCGACTCATTGACGAATTGCTTTATAAAGTTTTGGCGACTCGTTAACGATTGCTTTTATAGTTTTTGGCGACTCGTTAACGAATTGCTTTTTTTAGTTTTGGCGACTCGTTAACGAATTGCTTTTTCATAGCTTTGGCGACTTGTTAACGAATTGCTTTTTCATAGCTTTGGCGACTTGTTAACGAATTGCTTTTTTCAGTTTTGACGAATGTATAACGAAGCCGAAAAAAAGTTTGTCAAAAAATGATAAAAAAAAATAATTTCGAACTTTTGAAAAGCCAAATCTTTAAAAAAATACCTAAATAAAAAAAAAAAAAACAAAAACAAATATTTTTTTGGACCAATTTGGGGTTCGAATCCATGCCCGCGAATACTGGCTTTTATTATCAAGCAAATTAAGCAAGATATATTCAGCATCTGAAATAGCCGAGTAGGTAAGGTGCCGGGCTAGGATTCAGATGACGTGGTTTCAATTCTTGGCGTGGTAAGCTTGAAATTAATTTTTATTTTATTTTATTTTTTTTTTATCGTAATCGAACTGCTTTTTTTAGTTTTGGAAACTCGTTCCAGAATTGCTTTTTATAGTTTTGGTGACTCGTTAACGAATTGCTTTTTCCGGTTTTGGCGATTCATTAACGAAGAAGGAATTTCACTCGCTCGCAATATTATAAATGAATCGCTACTAATAATTGCTAATGCATGAAATGTACGAGAATGCGATTCGTAAACGACAACATTAGTGAATCATTTTGTTTGTTGGGTAGTTCAGCTTTTCCTCAGACATGTAGGTGAAATCATGGTAACCGGGTAGGCGGCCTAAGCCTACACTGTTACCCAAAAAAAAAAGAAAAACATATAAAATAAAAAAATTAAAAAAAAAAATAGGTTAAGCATAGGTTAAGACTACAATTAAGATCATACCTTGCTTGGCTAAGAAATAAATAAATAAATAAATAAAACATGTCCATACCTGATATATCAAAAAATGTTTCATATGTTATATCTTTCTACTTACATTCTAACAATTTAAATTCTTCTATGGATAGCTTTGGTTTCCTCATCATAATAATTAGCTCTGCTAATAGTTAAAAACAGTTAATGTCTTAATTTGACCAAATAGTATTTGGGTCTAAATATTGTAAAATAAAAAGTGTTAATAAAGGGTGGTTAAATTTTAAGGGCCGATGTTGATTTTGAATAAAACACAAATTGTTTAGGAAATTATTGTCATTTCTTTTCATTATGATAATATTGGTATGGTTTAATTATGTATGGAACAAAATATCGGCCAAATGGCCGCCGCGACCTCGGCGGCACACCTCCTTCCGATGGTCCAAATTTTCGATGACGCTGAGGCATAAGTGAGGTTCTATGCCGTTAATGTGACGAATTATCTCATCCTTTAGCTCTTGAATTGTTGCTGGCTTATCGATGTACACCTTTTCTTTCAAATAACACCAAAAAAAGAAGTCCAACGGTGTCAAATTACAAGATCTTGGCGGCCAATTGACATCTTCGAAAATTTATCATCCACTGTTGCCATTTCTTGCCACCATTCTGACCATTGACGACGCTTGAAATGGTCAAGAGGCTTTAGTTCTTGAGTCAATTGCACCTTGTAAGCGTGTAAATGTAAGTTTTTATGCATAATGTTCATCAACGACGAGCGTGAGAGGTGCAATTGTTGGGCACGACGACGAGTTGAGGTGGACGGCTCTTCAGCCACATTATCGCGAACAGCAGCAATATTTTCTGCAATACGAGCTGTACGATTATGCACTGGTGTGTTCACATCTCCTACAGACCCGGTTTGCTCAAAGTTTTGCACGATTTTTCCGATTGTACGCACATTTGTTTGGACGATTAAATTGACCGAAAAAAATCACGAAGTGCACGATATGCATTTTGATTTGAACGCCCATTTTCATAATAAGACTGAATAGCTTTAACGCGTTGCTCGGTTGTGTATCTTTTCATGGTTTAAATTGAGTTAGTCTGAAATTGAGAAATATCATATGAAATGCAGAAAAAACTTGACGGTTAGGTGTGGTTCATATTCAACATCGGCCCTTAAAATTTAACCACCATTTATCAAACATCATTTCTGAAAAATATTTCATCAACAAGTTTTTTTATAATAATTTCTTCTTGTGAAAAATTTTTAGAACGTATTGTGGTTTCAGCCCCATGCCCTATGTAATTAACTGATATATGAATATCAGTAATATAATTCGATTTGTAAAAGATTGCCACATGAAAGTTTCGTTTTCGTTTGCATACTCTTTGGGCAACTTCCTCTTCTAGTATAAAATTTATATAATACTGATATATTGATTTTTACTAACCTAATTCTTACCTTGCTCTTTCAGGTTGTATTCTGGCCGAACTGTATACCGGCTTTCCGCTCTTTCCCGGCGAAAATGAAGTAGAACAGCTCGCCTGCATCATGGAGTTACTCGGACTGCCACCTAAAGACCTCATAGCAACGGCAACACGACGACGACTGTTCTTCGATTCACGTGGTGCACCTCGATGCATTACCAATACAAAGGGACGCAAGCGCACACCTGGAGGCAAGTCGCTATCACAAATTTTGCTCTGTCAGGATCGTTATTTCATCAACTTCTTGCAACGTTGTCTGGAATGGGATCCAGCGGAGCGCATGACACCGGATGAAGCGGCACATCATGAATTCCTGCAACCGTCGGCATCAAGTCGACATCGTAGCTGTCGCATGTCGAATTCATCATCGTCGAGTGGTCTCAACTCATCGTCACAGAAGTCCTCCTGCTACAATTTCGCCGACATCTCACCATCGACTGCAGCTGCACAGGGTAGTGGTGCAGTTGTTGCTTCCATAACTAGCACAACTGCCGTCAGCAATGCGGCCATCACAGCATCAACAATGACCCAGAACAACAATCACAACAACAACAATAACAACAATAGCAACAATAACAAGAGCAGCCAAAGATCCACGTTGATCAATCATCATCATCACGCTTCCTCATCCAACATACTGCCCGATATCAAGATGCCTGCCACGGAGAAGTATGGCAGTATGCAGAAAATTGCAGTGCGTTCCAAGATCACCTCATCAGTCTCTGATCTCGAATCGGTGCAGCAGTATTCGTTGCATCGCATCTATGGGCATGCGCATGCGCCCAGTGGTGTTTCGGCTGCGACGCGCAAGCATTTGACTACTAGTGGCAGTACACTGGGAGGTGGAGCACCCTCAGGTAAATATGGTGGCAGCAGCAATGGACTGACGACAACGCATCATCATTTAGGCAGCACTCAGCATGGCGTAGGCGCTGGTGTGGGGCATCATGGTGCAACCTTGCACCATAGCAGCAGTCATCACAGTGGTGGCATCAGCAATCACAGTAACAACAGTGCACACAATAGCGGCAGCAACAATAACAACAACATGTCACACTCCCAATCGACTGGCGACGTGTCGGCCATCTTCGGACGTGCTTGACTTCGTGCTCGACCGACTAAACTGGAGCTCAAAAAATGCAAACTAGTCAATATGGTGGATTTTTGGAGCTAGAAGTGGAAGTAAATGGATTGAGTTGTGTGAACAGATGGGCGTAGTAGTGGGCGTGTGAATGGTGAATAATTAGGATAGTTGAAAAATTTGAATGGAAAGAACTGACTGTTTATCAGTATCAGTCACTGATATAAGTTAAGTGATGAGTATATACACTGAAAAATAACAAATGTGTTAAAAAAATAGCTTAAAAACAAATTTCGTCAAAATAACAACATAATGTTATCAATTTATGTGTGAATATTTAAAAAAATTTCAAATTTTATATGAAAGAATACAAATTGATAATGATAACATTGTGTTCAATTTTAAAACATGACAATTTTTTTTCAGTGTGGAAACAAATTTAACGCTAAAAGAGTAACAGTTAAAGTGTTGAAAATGAAGAAGTGTATATATCTTCTTGAGACTGAGTTAGTGTGGTGAGTAAAATGTCAGTATATTGAATATGTTTGCTTCAAAAGACTTTTAACTAAAAGCAGTAGTCGTGGTGAATATGTTGAGTAAAATATTGAATAGCCGCCAATAGATGGAGTTCATAAATAAAAGCAACTAATATTCAAATGTGGTGGGTGTAAATGTCAGTTTAAATAATAATTATTAATATTATTATTATTATTATTAACAGGACAGCAAGTGAGTTTTTGACAGCAGCTGTCAAAAATCAACTTCTTAAAACATAAGCTTAACAAACACAAACATATACAAACTATACACATACCCACATTTACATATACATACATATAATAATAATCCATTTATATATTAAACGAAAATTTATACATGTCATTAAACATAAATCTAGCTCTAGTACTAGTTATACTTTAATCAATAACTAATTATTTAGTTAATCTAATATTAATATATATTTCGTTTTTTGTTTTTCTTTTGTTCTTCAACTATTGAAATGCCAATACAACATATAAGCAATTTTATTTTTGCAGTGTATGCCAAAAGGTATGTTTAAAATATTAAGTGAATATTAAAAAAATAAAACAAAAATATATAAGATTATGTATTATTATACTACAAAAACATCACTGTCAATAAACAACAACAAGAAAAACTGTCATAAATTACAACATTTTTAGTCGAAATGCTTAGCTTAAGTTACTTTAACTTTAAATATATTAACCATTTCTGCCTATTTTTTTGTTTTTTTTTTTGTTTTAAGTTTTAACAAGATATTCAAAGTTCGAAAACTTTTAGTCTTAAGTCTGACATAATAACTACAACTACAATACTACAATCATAATAATAATATTCGAGTTTACGAATTGTGTTCGAATTTAGTATAAATTAAATATCATTGTATAATTTATGCAAATCAATAAAGTTCATAATCATTATATTAAAACCAACTGTTTATTTTCTTTTTTTTTTGATTTATTTTGTGTTTAAAGTCTTGAATTTTGTGTTTTATTTTTTCCTTCGCTTTTGGCTTTTTCATTTTGAAACTGTGATTTTTTCATAAAAAAAAAAACCCCAATATGCTTCGGTTTACTTGAAGATCGAAGTAACTGAGTGAAATTTCCAACTTATTGCTTCTTCTTATTCGATCAAAGTTACCCAAATCGGCCTTGAGTGAAGGCTTACATAGCGAATTTATGGTGGGAGCCGAGATAACAATTTCACCTTAATGGACCACGAGGAAAGATTTTTATAGGGATTTTATATAGGGAGGAGATATTTATACTTCCGTGCCATATGCATGAAACGAGTTTTATATACAATCGAAACAAGAAGAAAAAGCGTCTGGAATTAATTTATTTATTTCTAAAAATATATATAAAGTTCTACATATCGCACTCTATCTAGAAAACAGCCACAACTCAAAGTTTAGAAATTTTTACTTTTTAATGTTAACCCTATGTGTCCCACAACTATTTTTATTAAATTTTTTTTGTTTTTTTGCACAAATTAAGATTAATTGGCTATAGAAATCATTAATATGTAATCGTTTTCAATTTTCCATTCTTGGTTTTTTTGGAAAAGCGTGGTCCCATATGGAACCCTGGGCACAACTAAGGTTTTCACTTTTCAAAGAGAAAAACAGAATAAATTGTGGGTATTTTAGTATTTTTTAATAAAATCAAGTAGAAAAGAAAACTTTATATACCAGCTACTACTATACCAGCATTACATACAGTTCTGCTTCGGGATGTGCAATAATCTACAACGCATCTTCTTCTAATAGGTTATGGTGCTAGCCAATGATTCAGGCTGTCGTAACGTATATTCTGGAATATCGTTAGCTTTTCGTTTCCAGCTTGGACCAGGGGCTTACGGAGCAACGTCGCACAGTGTGGCGAGTCCATGTAGCGATGGGACAAAAATTGAAGAAGTTGCTTTAGAACAGAGTTGCGCAACGCACGGTTCAAACAACAACAACAAGAGCTTTCCGAATGCAAAGCTTTACACTGAAACGAAAAATTGGTAAAGCAAAGAAACATTGCCGAATGTTGGTCATTCACAAACCGTTAATTTCTTTATTTTTGCGTTTGTTTCTCGCTTATTTTATTATTTTTTATTATTATTTTTTAATTTTTCGATTATATATATTTTTTCATTTTTTTTTATTATTTGTTTTTTTTTAGCTTATTTGACTACAATATAAAAATAAAATGCGTATTTTAACAAAAAAGGAAAAACAATTCATTTAAAAAACAATAATATTAATCGTTAAAACAAATAAAATAAAAAAAAAGTAACATAAAAGTTGAGCAAAATTATTGACAAACAGATCAGTTTCAATCAAAAATATGCAATAAAAAAAAAGAATAAGAAGACGGAAATATATGCAAAAAAATTAAAATAAAAAAATATGCATTCATTGCAAAATGTGTATAACTTTTTTTTGAATTTTTTTTTTTTAATTTTTTATATTTTTTTAAGTGAGTTCATCTAAATTTATTTTATCGTTAAAACACTTGATGCGATGCAAATCTTCTAAATGGTCGTCAGTCAATAGATTTCTTTGTTTTGTTTGAATTACTTTCATCAAGGAAAAGCCAACTTCACATAAATATTAACTGCCAAACATAGAATACAGTTTTAAAACTTCATTTGTAAGAGCAGGATATTTGTCGTACGGTATTGATTTCCAAAACTGAGAACCGTTTTCAAGTGGAAGCATAACATCATTTTGCATTTTTTCTAATTCATTTCTTAAAAATATGGGTTGTTTTTGTATATTACAGTTTATTGGATTATCGTGCAACTCTACAAGGCTCTCAATTTTGGAAAAATCCTGAAATCTTTTATCATATTGGGAAATTAAAGTTGATATTATTTTTAAATATGGTTCAGTATTAAAATTTATTTGGTTTGAAATTAACAAATTGTTGGTTCTTATCAAATTTGCAAAATTATTATTCATTATATTTTCTTGAAGGATAAGCAATCTTTTATAAAAAGTTTTTACAGCTGACATATGATCAAATATGCACCTATTTTTTCCTTGCAACGTCGTATTCAAATGATTAACAATTTCAGTTATATCTGTTAAGGAACTCACTAAGTTCTTACTTTCTACAGATAAATCTCGTTTAAGAAATTCCAAAACCTCATGTTTAAGTTCAAAAAGCCTTTTTTAACAATTGCCCCGACTCAGCCATTTTACCTCAGTGTGGAGCAATAGATCTACATGATGTGCTTCAATTTCATTCAAAAATTCACAAAACTTCCTATGGTTAAGAGCATTGTGGACTCCTTTGATTTTATTTATAATTGCTATGGAGGTTTTCATTGCAGGAAAGGAGCTAAGCGATTTAAGCGTTAATGTAAATGGTGAATTATACAATGAAATGTTGGTATATTTATGCCATTGCTATGTAAAAACCAACAAAACCTGTTTTTTTACCCAACATCACATTAGCTCCGTCGGTGCACACTGAAGCCAGTTTTGGAATACATTCTTGGGGCAATACACTTGTTTTTATAGCTTCATATATTACAATTCCAGTTACATTTCCATGTAGTCCAATGAGCCTAAAGACGTCTTCTTTGAATTCAAACATTTCATTTACAGTTCTAATACAGACCATTAACCTACTAACACCTTTTATATCAGTGGTGCCATCAAGGCATATAGAATAATATTTGCATTCAGACATTCGCGTTTTCATTAAATCAAAAATATGATAACTTATTGCTTCAGTGCGACTTGTAATTGTCGATCTTTGCAATGGAACTTTTTCCAAAACATTTATGACTTTTTTCCCTTCTTACCAAAGTATTCAAATACAAGTTTATTTAGATCTTTAAAAAAAATGCCGTCTTCATATGGTCTGCATTGCTGTGCCAGACCTAGACTTACTACATATGAAGCTTTAACCAATTGTTTTTGTGTCACATTCATTGTAAAATCAATGGCGGCCGAATCATCATCAGTGCTATCATCCTTATTATTTGTGCTACCGTCAGCTACATCCCACTCATTAACATCATTGCCAAAGAAGTCAGAAAACATTTTTTCAATAAATGAATCTCTTAATAATTGAACAAAAAGAAGTCAGAAAACATTTTTTTAATAAATGAATCTCTTAATAATTGAACAAAATGTTTCCTGACTTCTTCCCCCATTGAATGAAATTCAGGATGGCAAGAAAGATTATATTCCTTCGTATGTATCTTACCATAGCATACCATACATTGGGCTTCGCAATAAAAATTTTCTGAAACAAGAAATTTTAAGCACCAATCCTCATTAAAAATATTAAATCATAGAAAGCATACATATAATAAAGCAGCGAGCAATACACCCTCCTCGCTTAAACGCCAAAAGCAAACTAAGCATAAAATCAAAACACAGCAGAGAAACAAAAATTTACGCAGTGTACGATCGCAGCAAGCCGATTGCTACTTCGTGTGCAAGAACACAAAATTTCACGACGCCCGCGGGCTATGGGAAACCATCAATTGCGCATCACTGCTTTAGAATCATGAAATTTTACGAGAATGAGTTTTATGATAGTGGATTTGTTTTCACAAAATCTTGTTCAAATCGGACGAATGACACGCTGAGTTCCTTTACAAATGAAATGGGTAATCTGGTGTATTTCCGCCAAAATTATCCCAGATCAATAAAAATTCGTATGCATAATTATTTTACAGAAAGCAATAGTTAGTATTAAAATAAACCAAATCGGCAGACTAATACGCTGATAAAAATATTTAACGAAGCCCACGAAACTAATTTTAAGAGTGCAACAAAATAGAAGCATGTCTGCTCATCCAATAGCTCATTTTGTTCGCGTTACCCGCCATACACATTTTTTTCTATCATGAGCTTTGTCTTTGCAAAACCACCTATAAAAAAACAACAACGTAATCCACAAAAAAAAAAAATTATATATGAAAAAAAAATTTTTTTAAAAAATTGGCTTTTATTTAAAACCAAAACGTGAACTAAAAAGAAAAAAATAAATTTCATTGACATTTGTCATATATGTATATAGTAGGTATATTCTAGATTTAGAAGAACCTCTCTCTTGGTGACCCATCATCATAATAAAAGCGTACGTAAATAGGTAAGTTCTAGGGACGTATATAAAATAAGAAATCTTCAAAATGTAAAATAAGGTGCGTTTCATATATATAACGCCACTTCGAAATATTAAATATTTTTGTAACGGCCAGCTTAAGCAAGAGAGCATGTTTTGCGAATTTTGTTTATTGCTAAATATTACTTTTAATGCCGTTTCATAGTTATAACGCCACTTGCAGTTATTCCTTCTGCTGCGTTTGAAGTGTAGAGATTAATAAAATTGTGTAGTTAATATTCAAGACCTTAACAATAGAAAAAAAAACTTAGACCGGAATAGCTCGTGCAACCCAACATACTTGCGAAAAAATGGGAAAACTAAAAATGCTTAAAGAAGAAGGCTCGGAATTCAGGAAATCGGGCGTAGAATTAATCGCAGCCATAGAGTGATTCAACATTTTTTTAACAAACCTCAAAATTACGGCAAAACAAAATGTTCGGGAAAAAAAAAAAATCCTCTTACCGCGATCAGCGGAAAATAATCGGAGCTGCGAGCAACAATACACACAGTTTAAAAGAGTTGCGGAGTTTTGTTGCTGAAAAAGTTTCCCGAACACCGGCATTGAGAGTGCCACATCAGTGTAAACATATCCGTAGTGAACTTATGAAGTGTGTTTCTGCTCTTGCTAGCAAACATACGAGAATGAGCGTGGAATTTGCAAGAAGGAACATAGAAACAAATTGACTACCAGTCAGCTTTTCAATAATGTTTTAAAAAAGGGTCCCACGTTGAAGTTTAATTCTGACATGTCATTTTTTCCGATGAGATAAAATGGAATATTTATGGCCAGGACGGATTTTGACATTATTAATACGACATACGGCGCGAACCACTTCCGTTTTCAAAAAGAAGTTTTGGTGAAGAGTTTTGGTGAAGAGGTGAAAAGTTCAAGCATGAAGAGCGCTGACTACACTCGTGTGCTGGAGAGCAGTTTGACTCCACTTTTGGAAAAAAACGGACAGACACAACTAATTTTCCAGCAAGATAATGCGGCACTCTACGTAAATCGAGATGGTTTCAGGCCAATAACATTGATTTATTGGAGTAGCCGGTGTACTCTTCAGATTGTAATCCCCTCGAGAATTTATGGGGAGTACTTATACGCCAGAGGCCCTACTCTGTATTGCGATGCGCCAATCAATGCGATGCGAAAATGAAATGTGATACATATGCAAATCCGTAAATGAAATCAACTTTGCGAATTATTTTTGTCACATCGCAATAGAGAGTAGGGCCCCAGGTGAATAAAAATAACAGACAATTTGGCAACGTTAAAGAACGGAAATCAGTAATTTTCGAAGAATTCAAACAGAATTTGTGTTGATTCAAACACATTAAAAAAATGAATTGCAAATATGCCAAATCACATTTACAATATTTTTGGAGCCAATGCAACAGTAATTTAATATATATATTTTTTTTTTATAAATTCAATAAAAATCGTTTTTATTAAAAATTTTGAAATGCCTTTATAAATATGAGACAGCATCAAAGGTGATATTAAGCAATAAACAATGTACCGTTATTAGAAAAGAGTTCACTTTTGCTCACTACTGTTGTTGTGCATAGATGACCAAATTCGCAAAACATTATCTATTGTTAAAACTGGTCGTTACAAAAATATTTCAAATTTCGCAGTGGCGTTATATTTATGAAACATACCTTATACAATGTTACTACACAATAACAGTGGAATTTAATCTTTTAGCAAGCTTATCTGTATATAAACCGCGTTCCATTATACGGGCTTACTGCACCATATCAGTGCCTTAAGCTCTTAAACTTTAAATGTATTTTACATTTTGAAAATTTCTAAATTTATATACATCCGTAGAACTTATCTATTTACGTACGTTTTTATTATGATGATGGGTAACCAAGGGAGAGGTTCTTCTGAATCTAGAATAAACCTACTATACACATATATGACAAATGTCAATGAAATTTATTTTTTTCTTTTTAGTTCACGTTTTGGTTTTAAATAAAAACTTATTTTTTAGAAATTTTTTTTTTTATATATTATTTTATTTTTTACTTTTTTGTCTTAAAGGTTTATTTTGAACATCTTTTATTTTGAAAGCCTTACATATAGCATTTTAATTTTTTTGAGACCTTTTACCTTAACAGTACATATTAACATTATGTATACCATTTACATTATTTATTGCATTATATACTTCATTATGATTGAGCATTTTTATTGATTTGTGGGCGGGAATAGGAGGTGTGGCCAAATTTAAAACCCTATCTCCTGCTTGATGTAAATGTGCTGCCAAATTTTCAGCTGAATCGGCCTAATAGTTTTGGAGATATATCATTTTTATTGTTTTGTGGGCGGTTAAAGAGGGTGTGGCAACATTTTTTTTCTAACCCATGCAATACTTGAAGGGCATTTACTGCCAAACTTTCAAACTTCAGAAACACCCCGGTAGTTTTGGAGATATATTAATTTGTGGGCGGTAAAAGGGGGTGTGGTTAAATTTTTTTCTTAAACCCCATTTTCTACTTGAAGGAAATTTACTACCAAAGTTTCATCTGAATCGGCCTAGTAATTTCTCAGATATAGCATTTTTATTGTTTTGTGGGCGGTAAAAGGGGGTGTGGCAACATTTTTTTTCTAACCCATGCAATATTTAAAGGACATTTACTGCCAAACTTTCAGCTGAAACAACCCGGTAGTTTTGGAGATATATTAATTTGTGGGCGGTAAAAGGGGGTGTGGTTAAATATTTTTCTTAGACCCCATTTTCTGCTTGAAGGATATTCACTACCAAAATTTCATCTGAATCGGCCTAGTAGTTTCTCAGATATAGCATTTTTATTGATTTGTGGGCGGTAAAAGGGGGTGTGGCAACATTTTTTTCTAGCCCATGCAATACTTGAAGAACATTTACTGCCAAAATTTCAGCTGAAACAGCCAGGTAGTCTTAAAGATATATTAATTTGTGGGCGGTAAAAGAGGGTGTGGTCAAATTTTTTCTCAAAGTGGAGCTGTCTCAAACTTGCAACATTATCAGATTCCGAAATAGGAAAGATTCCAAAATATTTGTAACGAATTCGAAACAATTTCGGATACTTTGGTTTCCAGGGTTATAACCAAAAATAAAAAATATGGGCGGAATCGAGAATGGTAAATACTACTAGATATATGAATAGGGTGACCTATGACTTTGGACCGTTCCATACATATACCGCAACTTAATTTCAACATCAGGTTCGAGTGTCGCACAGTAGATCGAATCAATGGAAATAAGAAACTAGTTCCGCTTTTCTGGTTACTAACGTAAATGTTTACATTTTTAGTAGATTGGAGTCATTTTGTAAAATTTTTGCTGAATTTATAACAAAATAAGTTCTGTTTTTTGTCGATTTAACTATACAGAGTTGTTTGCCGCTATGGAAGTTTTCGATGACTGCCATGAAACTAATTTACCGATTTTGTCTTTTAAAAGGACTTAACCCTATTCCTGTGGCACTATCTGAGTAACAGTTTATGTTATTTTTAAATATTTTGTGTAGCAAGTAAATATTATCAAAACATAAAAAAAATTAATTGTATATTACAGAAACAGAGTGACCAATAATCAAATACATTCAACTTATTGTGCTTTAAAACCAGTTTTAAATCATTAATATTGGTTTTAAATTGAATAGAGTGACTCAAAGACACAGCGTGACGTGAATAGGGTTAATATGAAAAATCTGACAAAATGCTTATATGATTCTTGAGAAGATATGTTCAATGGCAAAAAAAAAAATAGAACCAACTTATATATTTGATCGCTCTAGGCGTAAATTAGGGAGAGATACATGAACTATAATAGTCAGTTTTTGTGTTTTTTTCTTTTAGCTATCCCAGACAGATGAGTTGAGTGAAGAAGAAATGTTGAAGGCTAAAAAACATACGACTGGCTCATATATTTGCCCCTCTATGATTCGGGAAAGATTCTTTTATTCGAAAATTGAAAATAGAAATTTAATGGTTTATTCAAAAGAACGCTATAAAATGTACTGTAAGAAACTGTACAGATTTACTGTAAAATGGTAATGTAAGTTTACCTATGAAAATTTACCGATGATAAAAATCTACGACTAATTAAATTTTTGAATGAAACATTAGGTTTTACTATGTTCTATGATTGAAAACTTAATTCTACAAAACACAAAACTACGATCTATGCGGTTTTTGCACGATCCTCATAGAAATTTCTTGCAAAATTATTTGTTTCCTACTTTAGTTACCGTAAGTCTTTTGTATTCTTTTTGGAATATTATAAAATTAATGAATTATGGTTGATTTCATACTACAATTAATATTTAAATTCGAAGAACTTTGTTATTTCATAGTTTTAAGTTTTTCATAGCTTTAATTTTTCACTTCGGTCGGCTGTCCCGTCAATGCCTACTTTTTTTTTTTTCTTTTATTTCTGCCATTTTCTTTGAGCCGCTTCACTGTGCGTCACTGATTATATCAGCAAGTTCCATATACAAATAACAAATCTTTCAAATTTTTTAAACACTAGTATCGCCTGTGGTCGAAATTCGACCATATAAGAATCTATTTTTGTTTTATTTTAATATTATTATATATTTATTGAAAAACGTTTGGCAAAGTTAAAAAACATTAAATTGAGAAATACTTTTAGGTAATACAATAAATAAAATTTGAAATTAATTGTTATAGAATTTATTAGTTGTTATTTTTTAATACTTTAACTTTCCTAATGATTTCGCCACCAGTTCTCTGGCTTAGAAGAGAACACAATATTAGCGGCAGAATGAAAATAGATAAAAAGCATATTTTGGTGTCAAGTGGCGAGCTTTATTTCACTGCTCTTTGTTGAGATCTTCAACGTCTATATGGAACTTTCTTTGTGTGTACTTCCTTTGTTTTTTTTTGCCTTTGTTTGGCCGACAAATATGCACAAAATTTTGTTCGACTCTGTTTATATTCTTTGTGCAGATCTTCAACGTCTATATGGAACTTTCTTTGTGTGTACTTACTTTGTTTTTTTGCCCTTGCTTGGCCGACAAATATGCACAAAAAATTATTCGACTCTGTTTATAAACAGATATATTCTTACATATCTGATATAAAAATTAAGATAATATTCTTAATTTTTTTTTTTTTTATCTTCCCTCATTTGTGAACGTTACCGAACTCATACCGAAACAATGCCGAAAATTTTGTTTTTCTTTCCCTTCTTTTTGTGCGGATCATCTAAGTGCATATGAATCTTCAATGGGTGAAATATATCATACATCATTCCGCCTGTTGAAAGCAGGTAGATTTCTATAAAAAATATTCGGTGCACTTTGTACCCCTACTCTAATTTATTTCGACAAGAAGTTAATAAAATTGGTTCAAAAATATGGGAGAAAATAGTTTCTAAATGTTTCGCCTACGCATATTTTTATATAGATATACCGTGAACGTCCAATACTACGAATTATTGGGTTTAATAAATTTTCTATGTTATATAACGAACAGTAAACATTTGGTGAAAACATTCGTGATTCTTGAACTACTACAAATAAATTATTAATCTTTGAATGAAAAAAAATGAAATTAATAAAATAATGTGAAGTGAAATAGTGCTATCCTTTAATTTACAAAATTTTTCAATTTAATGAATTTTGCATATAATTCATTATGTTAAATGTATATTGTATTTAATGTATAATCATATCATTAAAAAATATAATAAAAAAAGAACGTATGAAACTTTGTTTTTAATGTTTATTTTTGCAAAGACGTTTTATTTATTAGTTTTCTAAATTCATTACGTTCTCTTAACAACTACGTAAATATTAACGTAAAGCCAAAGAAAAAAGCATTGCTGTACCAAGCACACAAATAATGTGACAAAAGCTTGGCATACTTTTAGGCATGTGCTGCAAACTAAAAGCATAGCATTAAGAACAATTAGCTCGATGCAAACATTTTTATTCTCTTCGAATTAAGTTGAAATTTAAGCAAATATTAGCTAGTTTATATTTTAGATTAGTATAAGGAACATAAAGGATCAATAGTATAGATTTGATATATAGCTATAATTGATGAAAATTATAAAATAGATTAGCATGATTTTTCAAACACATTCAATAAACCGAATAGTTATAGTTTTTGTGATTAATAAAGGCAAAACTTTGCTTATAATGTGCAGTTAATTTTACTAAGTAGTAGTTAAGTAAGTAATGTTAAATGAATGTAAAATAATGTTTATTATATCAGCTAGTATATTAATGTTAATCAGCTAGATTTACTAAAAAATTTTGTAAACATTCTTCAAGGTTTTGTGGCAATAATTTTAATGTTATATGTATTTATAAAAATCTCGTGCAATATCTTATTTCAGTTTAAATTAAAAAAGAAAGAAGGAAAAATTTAAAAAAAAAACCTAAGAAATCTGAGACAGACTTAAATGCTTGAAGTAATTTTACTCACATAATTTTCCTAAGTTGGCAGCTATACTTACTTATGTAAAGTATATTTAATACAGTTTAACAACTTATGGCAAATACAACAAGATTTTATGCGAACAAGCAAATATGTATCGTTTTTTTTCTTTCTTAAGCTTTAACCAAATGCATTAAATGCATCAGCAATAAAATAGCAAATATCTTAAGAATGTCGTACTTACACACAATACGAAAATTTATTGAAGCTATCGTGATGATCAGCTAAGTAAAACTAGTTATTTATAAAACTAATACAATAAGCATAATATAATAAGCAGCAATTTCCAAATATACAACTAGTTTAAACATATAAGTGTGTAGAAAAATTTTTTTCAAAGCTTAAAATTCTTGCAATTCTTTTTCTTTATTATATAATACATATATCTATATACTTATAAAGTAGTTGTGTATATATATATATAAATATGAAAATATGTAATTTTATAGCAGTAGTTATTTTCACAGTGCACTCTAGTGAACTTTTCAATAATTAAATAATAATTTCAATAACCTATTTATTAGATATGTAATAATTATTTATTAATATAAAACAATATATAAAGCAACAAAAAAAAAAAAATAAAAAAAAAAATAATTGAATATAAAGGAAACAATAAAAGTTATTATCAAACAATTGTTGACATTTTCTTTGATGATTAAATTCGCACTGATTTTGGTTGTTTGGCAAAGAGAGACAAACAAAAATACTTTCGTTAACCTTCAACCATAATTTTTAGCATTTCAATCAAGTTTACATAATAGCCTTTGGTTTTGAAAATTTTTTGTTTTAACATACTTTTATGTATTATGACAGCAGTGACAGAAACGTTCATTAATATAATCAATCAGCTTGTAGTGAAATTAAGTAAAGCAATACTTAATTGAAGATTATTGTTTGCATAAATTAAAAGGAGATCTAATTAATGGTGACCACGAATGATTAATTAAAGACAAAAACAAACATTTTTAATATAATATTATGGTCTTAAATAAGCTCCTATTTGATTAAGTTTAATTTTGTTTTGTTATTCCTTTTGTTGCTGTATTTGTGGTTGTTGTTGATGATGTTGCAGTTGACGTTGTTGTTGATGTCATTGTTGGTGGTAATGTTGACTCTTGCTCTGACTTGAATCTGACTTGAATATGACTTGAATTTGACTTGACTCCGGCATGACTTCTGACTTTGACTCTGACTCCGTCTCCAACTCCAACTGCATCTCTTACTTGACTCCGACCATGATATAATAATTATAAGTTAAGAGTGCCAGTTCTGTACACCGAGAAAAAATGCAATAGGTAAATCACATAAGTCGGCTTGGGTAAAGGGAATTGATGGGAATTATAAAATTATGCTTATTGACCTAAGCAATTTCTTGTTTAATACATTGCTTTCAAAGCACATACTTCGATACCTTGCCAAACAGAAGCATAGTTTTGAGCTATTTTCTGCAAAAAAAAAACACAGCTGCGTCATTAGACACACGAGAGAAGGATAGATTTAATAATTTAATGGCTTTTTTTTTTTAATAAAACCACTTTTAAATGTAAAAATAACATAAAGAAAATTAAAAAACACACGTTAATATTCACACCAGTATATTTAATTACATTTCATCAAAAAAAAAAAAAAAATATAAATGTTCTTTGCCCGCCGTGCGGAATTGAACCTGGAACTTTTGATGCCAGTCCATCGCACTACCCACTGATCCAAGAGCCTTGCTACTGCTTGCTGACATAACTGCAGCTATGTTAACAGATGCAGTAAGTCGCAGTATTCTGTTATAGCCATACAACAAAAATCATTTAATAAATTATTGTATTATGCTGCAGCATAGCTTCAGTTGTAATTAATATTCAATACGTCACTCCGCGTAACGAAGGAGTTTGGCTCAATGCTTAGTGTAGTGACTTCAAACACAGTGGTATCGGTTGGTTTGTGGTTTGTGGGTTCGAATCTCAACGGCATGCGAAGGTAAAACTTTTGTATTTGATATTTAATTTAATTTAATGTTCTTGCTATAATATCCATCAAGAAAAGCAAGAAAAGCCGAGAAGTCAATAATTTCTAAGAAAAAAACAGTGTTGATAAAAGAAAAATTTGTGTTATTGCCGATTTCAGTCAAGCAAATCTCGGAACGAGGCTGCAGCTTAAAAAAAGCTTTTTTAAAAGTAGTGTATAAGAAATTACCAAATAAAGGGTTTTTCAATAGGGACGCTACAAAAGTAGACCGGTAGGGACAGCAAACGACGCCATATTTTCCCCCGCTTTCTTGACATTTCTCTTCAGTAAGGTTTGCCATTTCATCATGGAAAGATATACGAGCCAACAACGAGTCGAAATTATTAAAATTTACTACCGAAATTCGGAGTCAGTGGCCTCATTTTTAAGAGCGCTACGTCCAATTTATGGTCGTCATAATCGCCCTACCAGATCAACAATTGAGCGTTTAGTGGAAAAATTTGAATCCACAGGCACAGTACAAAATGTTCCCGTGCCAGTGAGACAAAGAAGTGCCCGTAGTGTCAAGAATATTGCTGCCGCTGAGGCTTAGGTTCAAGAAAGCCCAAATGTGTCTCTCACACGACGATCTCCAGCGTTGGGCATCTCTGTGACGTCGTTGTGGTGAATTTTGCGAAAAGATCTTGGCCTACATCCTTACAAGATCAAATTGACGCAAGAACTGAAGCCGCTTGACCACCAGAAGCGTCGTATGTTCGTGAATTGGGCTGAGCAACAACTTGAAAATGATTCGGATTTTCATCGAAAAATCATCTTCAGCGATGAGGCTCATTTCTGGCTGAATGGCTTAGTCAATAAGCAAAATATGTGTTATTGGTCAGGCAACAATCAACACGTACTACATGAGTCACCATTGCATCCCGAAAAAATTACGGTTTGGTGCGGTTTATGGGCCGGCGGCGTCATTGGGCCGTACTTCTTCCGTGATGATCAAGACCGGCACGTTACTGTGAATGGGAATCACTACCGTTCAATGATAACCGAATATTTTTGGCCCGAATTGGATGATATGGACTTGGACAATATGTGGTTGCAACAAGACGGCACCACAAGCCACACAGCGAATGTCACAATCAATTTATTGAAAACCAAGTTTGGTGAACGTGTTATCTCACGAAATGGCCCAGTCGTGGCCATTGACGCCGTTAGATTATTTCCTGTGGGGCTACGTCAAGTCTATGGTCTATGCCAATAAGCCAGAGACGATTGATGAACTTCGTACGAATATCGAACGTGAAATTGCAGCAGTATCGGCCGATTTATGCTGGAAACACGTCGAAAATTTGGTTCAGCGTCTGGACTTCTACAAGCGTGTCCGTGGTGGCCATGCAAAAGAAATCGAGTTTCATACATAATGGCATCGAATGTACTTTCACAGGAATAAAGAATTTCATTGATATCCAAAACCGTTTTTGTTTTATTTAAAAAAACTTTTGTAGCGCTCTTATTGAAAAACCCTTTACTTGGTTAATTTATCGCCCAAATAAAACAAATAAAAATTGGCAAGTCAACAATGTAAAACTAAGGCGTTTTTATGAAGCACTTGGGAGGCTGGAAACTTTCAAAGTCATCCTATAAATTATTCTCAAAAAAATTATTAAATTCTAGGTTTTTTCAATTTAACATAAGCTTTTTTCTAGGTGTAAGCAATCAGGAATTGTCAAAAACGCATAGAAACGGAGAAAACGAATAAGTAGCAAAACAGATGACAAGTTAAACTTTGTATTGATTTTGACAATTGGTGGTCGGCGCTCTAGGAAAAAACTAGTTCTCAAGGCGACCTGGTATAAATATATTATGACTCCGACTTGAATCTGACTCTGACTTGACTCTAACTTCAATCAACACAGTTAAAAATCCGTGATAAAAGTATTGCAAAGAATTTTAATTCAAAAAGTATTCAGTTTTAATACTAATCAATAGATAACAAAATTTGTATCTTAAATTTTGTATTAAATATCAATACAGTACAAATTACAACGATTTTTATACCTTTTGGAATAAATTTAATACCATGGTGAGTATTATACATATCTGAATCTTAAGCCATGTTGTATTATATTTTAGTTGTGGCGGCCGTGGCGCAGTGAGTAGAGTGTGTGGCCCACACGCCAGAGAACCCTGGGTCGAATCCCACTTGACACAGAAACTTTTTTTTTTCAATTGAACTAATTTGTCTGTTCGGCCGTCACCTCTCTGCAGACAATAGCAAACATCAGAGAGTAAAAACAGCCATGAAAAGATGCTTGAGAACATAAGCAGTTCGGAGTCGGCATAAAACTTGTAGGTTCAGTTCTCGATCATTTGTGTTCAAACATTACACAATACACACAACACAATTGATCATAAGAAGTTCGGTCAAAGTTCTTTAAAGGGCTGATATGAAATATTTCAATACCTTCCGACTTAATTTTCAAATTGTTATGATTCAAAAGTCTTATAAGTCATAGTTAATTTTTCGGTAAACAAAGCTTTATGATGCAATTTGTGTAGACAGTTTTTTTATTTGATTACGGCACAAAAACAACGCTTACTACTTTCATTTCAATGATGGAGTGAGTTCGAAACCTACACCGAGAAAAAAGCTTATGTTAAATTTAAAAAAAAAACTAGAATAATTTATAAGATGGCTTTGGCAGTTTTCAGCCTCCCAAGTACTACATCAAAACGCCTTAGTTTTACATATCGACTTGCCAAATTTTATTTGATGATAAATTAACCAAGAATTTGGTAATTTTTTATACACTACATTTAAAAAAAAAAAATTGAATTTCAAAAATATAATTTTTTTCGGGTTTTGGTATTTTTTGTAATTTTCTTTTTTTTCCTTTTTTGTGATTTGCTTGACTGAAATCGACAACTACACAAATTTTTCTTTTATGATTTTCTTTTATGAGTGATTTATTAAATATTAATTACAACTGAAGCTATGCTGCAGCATAACACAATAATCTATTAAAAGAGTTTTTTTGTACGGCTACGAAGAGAATACCGCGACATACTGCATCTCTTAACATAGCTGCAGTTAGGTCAGCAAGTGGTAGCAAGGCTGCTTGGATCAGTGGGTAGAGCGATGGACTGGCACCAAAAATTCCAGGTTCAATTCCGCACGGCAGGCAAAGAATTTTTTTTCTTTTTTTCTTTTCATTTTGTTGATGAATAAAATTTACTGGTGTGAATATAAACGTGTGTTTTTTAATTTACTTTATGTTATTTTTGAATTTAGAAGTGGTTTTATTACAAAAAAAAACCAAACATAATAGTAAATCAATGCAAAAAAATGTTTGCAAATGTGAGGTATCCCATTTTTTTTATTTTCCAAAACGTATTACCAAATTTTCTCTTTTTAACAAAAAAAAAACCTTCATTTTTATATATTTTTTCTCATTTTTAATGTATTAAAAAGTTTTTCCAATGTAGACATTTTTTGTAAAGTGTTGAAAATATTTAAGCCCCACATACAGTCTCATTGACTTCAAATTTGACACCTTTCATGCAAAACGGTCATATAGATTCGAAAAGAAATTAAAAAAAGATGCGCTCGTTGCAACTCGCAGCGCTTAAAGAAGGCATAATAGTTATTAAATAAAAAAAAATTTTGAAAATGTGAGGTATCCCATTCTTTTTTTTAAATTTTCCAAAATATTTAACCAAATTTTCTAATTTTACGCATATAGATCCTTAAATACTGTTTAATAATGTCAACATTTCAAAAGATTCGTTATTGAATTTATTTTACTTTAAATGAATAATCTTACTATAAAGCCTGATAATTTTCAACTCTTTTAGATGTTGAGAAATCTTTTAAACATATAATTAGGTGTAACTAGAAAACTCATGAACAAAAATTTCAAAAATATCACTTTTGGGGCCAACATTTAACAATTTAAGTATTTTTTTGTAGAAAGCGGAGGTAAGCAAAATTTTTTCCTTGCATCAGTGGATATTTCTTAAGAGTTATACGTGTTCATAATTTAGAAATTAAATTTAGAATTTTTTTCCGCTTAGCATGTTCTTTCGCATTACTGTGCGGTGCCGGATATTACAGCTTGTTACGAATATTTTGACTTATCTCTGACTCTAAATCTGGCTGTGATTTTCACTCTGGTTCTGACCATTGTAGAATTATAAGGTAAGCCGGACCGGAGAGGAATGGAGTGGAAAGCAGAATAAAGCGAGATAGATGTCAAAATCAGCTGTTCATCGTGAATTTCTTTATGCTCACGTATCGCAGTTGTTTTGAGGTTAAAACTGTTACAGGTTTTTTTTTTGCAATTTTGAGACATCTTTCGTATATTATAGTTTTTATTACATTTTTTTAATATATTTTCACTCAAATTAGCACAAATTTAACACCCGCGACCGCACTGTTTGCAACTTGGAAACAAAATATT
The DNA here is from genome assembly GCA_914767935.1 of Coremacera marginata. Classification (NCBI taxonomy): domain Eukaryota; kingdom Metazoa; phylum Arthropoda; class Insecta; order Diptera; family Sciomyzidae; genus Coremacera; species Coremacera marginata. The sequence continues at coordinate 156,375,997 of OU612045.1, forward strand.
TTCTTCATTTGCAATTTCTACGAAATTCGTCGTTTTGACATATATCTTCCTTCTCATTATCCTCTCTTTGTTGACGCTTGAGATCACTCAGCGAAGCGGCCCTACCTTATCATTGTATAATGGTTCTGACTCTTAATCAAACTCTGACTTCGTCTCTCACTCTATTTCGGCTCTTACGGCCTTACTTATAAGTCAACACTCCCTGAAAAAGAATAAATATTTTCAGAAAATGCTGCACTCACAATTTTGTACATCTAATAAGCTATCATGAGATTGAGAGCTTAATCCAGATCAAAACTTGAGGGCGGTATTTATAATTCTCATATTGTATAAGATCAGTCAAAAATTGCGGAAAACTGCAGTTACAGTTGCAAGTAAAAATCTTTCTTTGTGGCATCGACCAAGACGAAAAGGTAGATAAGCTGAGTAGCGCTGCATTCAACATAAGTCCTGCCTATACATCAGATAGTACAAAGTAAATTCCTATGTTTTTGGCTTACGATTAGTGAAAAAAGCTAAAACCATCCTATCAGAGAGATTTAGTTTAGTTTATTAAGTTAGTTTAGTTTATTAAGTTAAGTTTATCATTCATTATCATTAAATACTTATAACATAACATTAAGTTACTATATATATAGTTACATTTTTAACATCATTTACATTAATACATTTTTAACACATAATTGTTATAGTAAAAGATGAAAATGAAAAGATCTGCAATCTATAGTTCTCAAGGAACTAGAGCCGATTGCAGTTACATAATTAAACAATTAAAAACACAGGAATTAAATTTCATGTGAATTGAAGTGGGTTCAGAAACTAAATACAAAAATAAAAATAATCCCAAAAACAAAAAAAAAAAAAAAAAAAAAAATATAAATAATAAATGATAAAAAAAAAATAAAATAACTAATGAAGTGGATGATCTGTAAAAATTTGAATTAAAGAAACTCAAAAGCTCAAAAAAGAAAAAGAAAAAATAAAAAGACAAGTATTAACTAGTACCAACCAACACTGAACAAATAATCAACATCATTATAATTAAGATTAAAAAGCCAAGCTTTTACATTCCGAAGAAACATGGATTTATTACGAATACTTCGTATGTTATTAGGTAAGTTGTTAAATAGTCTGGGAGCTACTGAAATATAGGACTGGAGAAATAACTGCAGTGAATGATGTGGAACAGAGAGAAGGTTCTGAACATTTATCCTTAAGTTGTAGCTTATCGAGTATCTGCTTAATAGATAGCCTGACTTGATAAAAAAAATCTTTAACACCTTGAAACAGTATAAATGCTTTAAAGGTAATATGTTTAAGTTTATAAAGAGATTCAGACTATTATCATGACGAGATCTATTACAAATCAAACGGATAGCATGTTTTTGAGATATCAGAAGAGGATTAATTTTGTTAGCATAAGCGCCGCCCCAACAAACTATACCATACTCTAATTTAGATTGAAAAATCCCATAGTAAATGGACTTGAGAAGTTCGTGGCAACAAAAAGGTTTCAACAAATATAAATGTCTAGTTGTAGCCATTAGGTACTTTTTTAGGGCACTTGTATGTACCGACCAACTCATCTTATTATCCAACAATATTCCAAGGTATTTAAAAGATGTGACACGTTCAATACTAAAACACTTAGAAGAGCAACAAGTAGTACCAGAGTAGGTATGAACATTTTCAGATGAAAAGAAAATATTTTTATTGTACAGAAACTTTTCACATCTGCCATCATGATAATAAAATTGTGGAAAATCAACTTCGCTACCTAAAGCATTAAAAAACATAATCCTAGTTTTATTGCTAACGACCAAACTATGAACTTTAAACCAGTGACTTCAAATTGACAGATCATTGTTTATATCTACAGCGAGGTTTAAGGGAGAGTTACTCGTAAACGTGCAGGCCATGTCATCTGCAAAAGCATTTGCACTACTAATGAATTTGTGAGAGAAAAGCGAATTAATTAAAATTAAAAACAGAATAGGGCCAAGAACCGAACCCTGGGGTACGCCCAATTCTACGTGCAAAGAAGAACTTAAATGACCTTTAAACTTGACTTTTTGCTGCCTATTAGATAAATAAGAACCAAACCAGTTATATATGAAACCTCTAAAACCAAAATTGTACAATTTACGTAATAAAATTTCATGGTTGACTGTGTCAAAAGCTTTGGTAATATCCACAAAGAGAGTAGCAGTTAAGTTTTTATTGTTTAAACCGGAGTACACATTAGAGCAAAAATTCAAAAGAGCATCTTCTGTAGAAAGACCAGAACGGAAGCCATACTGGCATTTACTTAGATGATTATTATTTTCCAAAAACTTCACAATACGATTCTTCATGGCTTTTTCAAAAATTTTAGCAAACACCGGAAGGAGCGAAATGGGTCTTTAGTTGTTAATATTCGTTCGATCGCCTGTTTTAAAGAGAGGAATTACCTCAGCCAACTTCATATCACTAGGAAATAACCCTGGCTCAACACTTAAATTAAATAAATGGCTTAAAACATCACAAATGTTGAATGAAATTTTCTTAATGAAATTATTGGAGAAATAACCATAAGAAAGCGAATTCGAATTTTTTAGTGACATAATAATTTTATATACTTCAAACGAAGAAATTGATTCATAAAAAAAGCTCTTAGACAACCAAGGTTCTCTGGATAAACAAGAGCACGAGCTCCTATCTACTTTAGAACTACTTTAGAGCCTATTGAAACAAAAAATTTGTAAAAGGTATCCGCTAGAATTTTTGGATTGGACACAGGTTCAGTATTAATAACCAATTTTTGAGTGGTTTCATTACTTTTACCATTATTAAGTATATGATTTACCAATATCCATTCCATTCTAATATCACCTTTTGCCTTCTGGAATTCGTGACTATAGAAGCTATTCTTGCATAAGGTTACTTCCTTAGACAATACTTTACAAAAACTATTATAAGAAGCACTTATAACATTATCATTAGGATGTTTCTTTTTACGCTTGAATGGCTTATTTTTTTCCTTTATTTTATGAAGCAAGTCATTCGTTATCCACGGTTTAATTTTTTCAATGCGCCATTCTTTTTCTTTAAAGTTCTTGTAGAACTTTCAACATGCTGAACAAGTTGGTTTATGAAACCAGTATAAGCCTTAGAAGCATCGAATTCATTATAAACTTTAACCCAAGTTTCAAAACGCAAAGAATTGTTTAATAACCCAAAATGAGTTGACATATAAATTACCGAATAACCGAAAGAAAGGAGCCCTGTTTTTTGTAGGGGTCCTCCCGAGATCGAAGGAATCTGTTGGAAACTACAAAGATGTAGAAACCAGCTTTGCGAATGTTCTCATATTCGTTGGCTTTTTCGTATTTTTATAAAACTTTATGGAAAAAGGCATTAGATCAAAGACTTTCCTTGATGCACTTACTACCATTTCGATGTGGTATCTCTTAAAGCAGTATTCTAGTGTAGAATTTTAAAAAAATCGAAATTTATTTCAATGCATATTTCTTGAATCTAGACATTCAAAAATATGCTTTCGAAAGGATTTTTGAAAATTCCGATTATTTAACTAGCTATACTCATTTTAGTGGAGGCATTTTAGAGGAGGACTACAGGAATTCAAATCTTTAAACGCGTTTTTTTCGAAACTACTTTTTCCAACACGTTTGACATGATAACACAAGTTCTAATGGACCGATTAACTTAAAAATTTGTTGTAGGCCTTTTTTATATACCACTTTATGACCAGCACTACAATTATGTTAAAGTTTTGTTTTTACATTACCAAAAAATTACTTCTTTTTTTAACATTCGCCTTCTTGCGAAAAAAACAATTTATTGTTCTTTCCCTAGTCTGGAATATTCTTACGTTGTTACTAATTAAGAATTTTTTTTCAGATGACTAGAAGATTGAAATCGTGGCAAAATGAAGGCACACTTTTTTAGCACCTACCACTCTACCACCGGGGTAGAAAAAATTTTTTTTTTTGCTTAAAATTTTTTTGTGTATTATTGAAATATTCATAAATATCTAATAAAAAAATGGATATTAATAACATTTTTTATTTTTTTTTATCGAATTTAAAAAATGCCCAAGATGTTTACCTCTAGAATAGAAAACTGCCTTAATTTGACCAGCTTCGATCCAACATATGAAAAGTTCTCAATGTTTTGTACGCTTAATTTCAAATTAAAGTTAAAAATTTCAAATCCAGTTAATTGATATTTGTAAATAAAAACAAAAAATATAGTTTGATATTTTTGAAAATTTAAAAAAAAAAGACAAGTATGCTGAAAAAAGTTCACATTTTAAAGTAGAACACAAGGCTGATTTATAAGGTTGTCGCAGGGCTGATCGCACTCTCTTCTCAGTACCCATAACTCTCAAAACCAGCCAATTTTGCGAATGACTACGAAAGAAAAACAGATGATAAAAGAGAGCAGATTTGCAGATTTTCTACGAGCTGTCAACTTCGATTTGACAATTATGGGTACTCGCTCTCTCCCTTGCGACAACCTTATAAATCAACCTTGGTAGAAAATTTTTTTTTGTCTATTGTAACAAATCTTGGAAGAGTCGACTTATGAGTATGGTAAGAGTCGATATTTTTAAAAGTAGATTGTTTTTTTTTCTTTCATTTGCTTATTAGTATGTAAGGCTGTCTCTATAATTTTGACTCTGATTCTGTTTCTGAATCTGACTGACTCTGGCTCTAACTCTAACTCTGACTTTGACACTGACTATGACTTTGACTCAAACTCTGAGTCTGTTTCTGTACCTGACTCTAATGATTAACCTAATTTTACCTTTAATTTCAGTTCTGACTCATACTTCGTGTATAATTCTGGCTTTGATTATGACTCTGTCTCTGAATTGACATTGAGTTGACACTATCTTGACTTTGATTTGAAATATTGAAATCTTGACAAGATTTTGGATTTTATTATTAAATACAGATAAAGAAACAGACAGAAGACGAGAAAGGTAGAGCGATAGAGAGATCGGCCCGGTGATGGGGTTTGATTAAAAATTCCAAATATTTCTGCACCTAACTCATTATTTATTAATTAATTTCTTTAAAAGCAACGTAGTTCAGATGAAAGTGAAACTGCCTTTGAATAGTTTTACTTAAAGAGATCTTTAATAGAGCTTTTGTCAGCATCATGGTAACCAATTTTTTTACATTTAGCCAAACAAAAAAGTCGATGAATTCAAATCACGGTTTATTGACGCCTTGAAGACAGTTGCAGATTCTGGTTATTTAGGTGCTTGAAAGAAAACTTTATACAATGCGCATGCGCACACATATGAACGCGTTGTACCTGTTGTGCGAGCCATCAGCTGCTGCTGCTCATTTCTGCTTTGGCTCATCTTTTTCGTTTCAACTGCTACATCTTCATCAATTTTTACGCTTCATCTTCTTGGGTCGCAGGTGAAAGTCTCTCTCCCTCAAGCATTGCTGCTCAGGTATTTAATATAATTTTTTTTTATCTGTCTATTATTAGTTTTGCAGTTTGTTTTCTTTACCGGAATGTCGGAATATTCAATAGCAAGTTCGAATATTACAACAGCATAAAATCATGCGCAGAAATAAATACATATTTTTGGAGAGCACATTTTTTTAAAAAAATATCTGTTTTTGTGGCTTATTATAATGTGGGTGTTTTTCACAATATTGTGCGGTGATGTCTTTGACATTTTTTCTTACTTTTTTTAATTTAAATATTAAGTGTTTATATGAATAAAAATCAGATTTTATTTTTCGTTTAAATCTTCCACAATATTTTATTTATAGAGATCTATGAAACTTTATATCCAAACGTACTTTATTAAAAAGTTGTGTAATAAAGTGGGTTATAATAGATCAAAGTATTAAAAATTAAAAATCAAAAAGCATTTCCTTTTCTATCACACCAATTATTCCAAATCACTTCCCTTTCATCATCATGGCACATTAATGAAAATTAGTTGAATTTGTTTATTGAAGCTTTACAACAAAAATTAACCTTTTTTTTCTTATATCTTTTACATCACTTCTGCTTAATTTTTTCATTAATTGTGACAGGTGAAAATTTCTTTCTCACACACAAAACGAAGAAATCAAATATCATCAAATTCAACCCACAATAAAAGAGAGAGAAAAAAAACTTATAGAAATAATAAGTAAATCCCATGAAAGATAGACAGATGCTGAACAGGTAAATAGACAGTCAGACCAAAAAGCCGTTGCATGAATAATTGCAACTACAGCAACAACAACAAGTTGCATTCCGTAAAGTTACGCAATTTCGGTAATTGCTTAACAAGCTTAAACTTTTGATGCATTGAGTGGGAAGAGCTAACATTATGTTTAGGCCTTTAAGTAGATAGACTTTTGTTCTGGCTAAGGAGTGGTCTAAATATATGTTCAATCAAATCAGAAATAATGAAGAGGAATTAAATGGATCGTAGCTTTCATGAGATGGGCAGTAGCTTATGTGCAAATTTTGCACATTTTTCATTTTGAATACATGACACAGATTAAAAAATTAGAAAAATTTGAAAATTTTATTAGATTTTAGTAAAGATCTAAATTAGAAAATTTTAAATAAATAAACAAAAATAGCTTACAAACATTTGACAAAACTTTTTACGAAAATTTTTTTTTTTAATAAAAAAACAACCACTTCGTTCTCCTGAACTTTTTCATATAAAAACTTGGCGCATTACATTTGCTTAGTGTAATAATTTAATATAAAAATTTACATTTAAAATGCATAAAAAAATCTTAATTTCAGTACACTTCATATTGCACGTTAAACCGTAGATTTCAGGGCAAACTAAAAAAAATAGACTATGTAACATGGGCGTAGCAAGGGTAGGGCAGGGGTAGTTGCCCCCTGAACAATAGAAAAATAGAAATTTTAGTATTAAATCTACAGTATAGATTTGATGGTCATCAAAAAAATGCGCTTGCGTAATAATAATATAGGTTGATAGATAGATAGATAGATATTGGCATATTTTGTATAGGGGGGAGGGACAAATGACTTAGGACTCAATTTAAAAATCTGAAAAAAATACAGAGCAGCTCTTGTGGACACATTTGGAGCCAATCAACAATCATCCATTATTGAAATTTTAAAAAAGTCATATAACTACCACCCTAATGAACATAACATGAGGTGAATTTTCGCGAAGTTTGAAGGTGCAAATATCAAACATAGAATTATAACTGCAAAATAATGCTATTATGTACTTTATTGTGAATAAATTTTAAATTTTTTTATGTCCGCCCACCAGAGATAATTGACCCCAAAGTCAGCAAAACTCTTAAAAATATAATTTATAAGAGGCTGTAAATAAAAAAGTTGATGAGTCAGAATGTTGAAAAACTGCTTTCTACAAAAAAAAAAAAAATCTTAAAGTTGCTCAATATCACGTTTTGAATAGAAAAATGAAGTAATTTCTTTAGTATAAAAAAAAAATGTAAGTATATTTTTTATGTCAGATTGAAGGTCAAAACGTACTCAATGTTATGATTATTAATTCATTATTCTATGTTTAATAGTTTGTCATCACAAAGGCATTTATCGCTATAGGAAGCGAAGAAAATATGGCCTCCATTTTAAGAGTAGTATAAAAAAATTTATTTGAAATAAGTTTTGAGTTTTAACTTTTGGACAAGTTTTTATAAAATATTATCTTATTCTTGGAAAACACGAGCTACAGGTCAGATTTGTGAACTTCTTTAAATTAAATTAAGATTTGAGAACTTATTTAAAAAAAAAAAAAATTTACAAACACAAAATATTAACCTTTTTGGAAATGGTCGAGCATCAACTTTCATTTTTGAAGCAAAGCTTTTCAACTGAAAAATTTTCGACAGATTTTTTCTTGGAAATTTGATGGTTTCTTTGTTGGTAGCGCTTATTACAACAAGAAAATTTAATACTTCAATATTAAATTAACAAAAATATTTTTTGGGTCGCTCGTGGGGATAGAACCCGTGATCTTTTAAATGAGAGTCCAACACAATATCCACCAGGCCACAAAGACTTGATACAAACGGTTGTTAATTCAATGTTAATTATAACAGAAGCTATGCTGCAGTAGATCGTCACTATCTATCAACAGATAGAGGATTGTGTATTTGCTATGCTACAACTAACAAAAATTTGCTTTTATTTGCCACAAGGTGTCTCCAGCATCGGTGTGTTTGTATTGTGAGTGCGTTTGTGGTGTTGTTGGTACGAAGAAAATTAGCAATGCCCACAAGTGCGTTGACAAGTGCGTTGACAAGTGCATTTTTAAGTGTCAAAAAAATAGATGATATCAATAAATATGGAAATAACAAACGCATGCATGACATCGGCCAGGTATCTAAAATGTTTGTTAAATTTTGTTTCGTGTGCGTTCTTCAATATATATTTTTGAAGCGAAGCTTTTTACTCCTCGTTCTGTGATTTTCTTGGAGTGAAATCTGAAAAATTTTCGCCTGATTTTGTAAAAAAGAAAAAATTTGTTCAGTGCAGCCAAGTTTTCAACCATGTGTGGAGAGTTAAAGTGGAGAGTCGCTGGCATTATATGCCCGTATATGTAATTGGCGTGTAAATTTGACATTCAGCAATAAAAAAAATAAGCAGTAAATATGTTTTCTGTATATATGTAATTTATTTTATGTTATCTTAAATTTTGGAATTTAAAAGTTAATTTATTAAAAAGATAAAATTATTGAGCTATCGACTAACTCTATATATTATGTTGCTTAGTCTGTATGCAACCATGCATGCAAATTAAATATGATAAATAAATAAAATACGGTTATTAATATGATGAAAACAAAAATTTAAAAAAAAAATGTTTATGCGGTTGATATAAAAATTATTTCTTACAACCAGGGGCAGGGATATTTTTTTCAGTCAGTAATAAAAGTAAGTTTTGATCGTTATTTTTTTCTATCAAAAATTAAAGTTATTTTTTAATCGATATTTTTCACTCAAAAATAAATGTAAGTTTTGATTGTTATTTTTTTCGATCAGAAATTAAAGCTTTCTTAATGTTAAAAAATAAGAATAGAATCGTTAGATAGAAATAAAAATAATTTTTTTATCGTTATTTTTCCGATCAGAAATTAAGCAATTTTTACTCGTTATTCTTTCGATCAGGAATAAAAATCATTTTGTGATCGTTTTATTTCGATTAAAAATAAAAATTATTTTTTGATCTTTAATTTTTCAGACATAAAAATCATTTTGTGATCTTTATTTTCCGAATTACTTTTTTAACCCATATTTTTTTCAGTAAGATATAAATAATACTTAGTTTTGATCGTTATTTTTTTGAAAGTTATTTTTTTATCAATTTGTCAATTTTATTTTATTTGTCGATCAAAAATAAAACCAATCTTTGATCTCTATTTTTCCGGTCAGAAATAAAAATTATTTTTTTATTGTTATTTTTTCGATCAAAAATAGAAATGATTTTTAATCGTTCTTTTTTTGGTCAGAGAAAAATCAATTTGTGATCGTTATTTTTTGATCAGAAATAAATGTTAATTTTTGATTGATATTTTTTGGGTCACATTGAAAAAAAAATGGGTTTTTGAACGAAATCATATCGATCATAAAAAGAACGTTACTACTGTTTTCTTATCTTATCTTATCTTATCTTATCTTATCTTATCTTATCTTATCTTATCTTATCTTATCTTATCTTATCTTATCTTATCTTATCTTATCTTATCTTAACTTATCTTATCTTATCTTATCTTATCTTATCTTATCTTATCTTATCTTATCTTATCTTATCTTATCTTATCTTATCTTATCTTATCTTATCTTATCTTATCTTATCTTATCTTATCTTCTTATCTTATCTTATCTTATCTTATCTTATCTTATCTTATCTTATCTTATCTTATCTTATCTTATCTTATCTTATCTTATCTTATTATCTTATCTTATCTTATCTTATCTTATCTTATCTTTATCTTATCTTATCTTATCTTATCTTATCTTATCTTATCTTATCTTATCTTATCTTATCTTATCTTATCTATCTTATCTTATCTTATCTTATCTTATCTTATCTTATCTTATCTTATCTTATCTTATCTTATCTTATCTTATCTTATCTTATCTTATCTTATCTTATCTTATCTTATCTTATCTTATCTTATCTTATCTTATCTTATCTTATCTTATCTTATCTTATCTTATCTTATCTTATCTATCTTATCTTATCTTATCTTATCTTATCTTATCTTATCTTATCTTATCTTATCTTATCTTATCTTATCTTATCTTATCTTATCTTATCTTATCTTATCTTATCTTATCTTATCTTAATCTTTATCTTATCTTATCTTATCTTATCTTATCTTATCTTATCTTATCTTATCTTATCTTATCTTATCTTATCTTATCTTATCTTATCTTATCTTATCTTATCTTATCTTATCTTATCTTATCTTATCTTATCTTATCTTATCTTATCTTATCTTATCTTATCTTATCTTATCTTATCTTATCTTATCTTATCTTATCTTATCTTATCTTATCTTATCTTATCTTATCTTATCTTACTTATCTTATCTTATCTTATCTTATCTTATCTTATCTTATCTTATCTTATCTTATCTTATCTTATCTTATCTTATCTATCTTATCATATCTTATCTTATCTTATCTTACTTATCTTATATTATCTATCATATACTTATCCTTATCTATCTTATCTTATCTTATCTTATCTTATCTTATCTTATC
>OU612045.1:156987248-157242667 GCA_914767935.1 Coremacera marginata
CAAACTATATGTTCTGACATTAAAAGCTAGTTTACATCATAACAACACTTGTTCACTGAAAATTTAACAAAGAAAAAAAAAACAACTTCTCGGTAACGTTTTACCTTTCATTTCATGCAAAAAAGACCCTTTAGTTGATCTCAAAATAATATCAGTCGAAGTTCAGTGAATTCATTGATACGAAATTGCTAAAAATAAAAGAAAAAGTAAAACAAAAGTATAGACAATAAAGATTTAAACTTTATTGCACGCGATCAGTTCAGGATTCGAACAAGAGAAGATCCCGACAGAGATCTTTGTATAGGCTAGCCAGCCAGCCAGTCAGTTAGAGAGTTTGGAAGCCAATAAAAATGATTTTAATTTTATGTTGCCAGCAAACGCATTAATAAGCCAGAACTTTTAACTGCAACAACAACAACAACCACAACGACGACGACGACAGAAATAAGAACGGTCAATCGTCGTTGTCGTCTTAGTTTTAGTTGTTGTTGTTTCACCGCTTTGGCCTATAGTTTATTAGCAGTATTCTTTCTTACGAGTAGCTTTGCCTTGTAGAAAGTCAAGGCTTAGCACACAAGTCTCGCTGGCTTAAACTTGTCTTTAATCTGACGACGCTTTTTTTTGTTTATTTTTTTTGCGACTTTTCTTAACCACGTTGTTTTATTTTATTGCTCTATGGATTCCTTCAGCTATAGTGGCTGTATACCTTGCCACCGCTGCTTACGACTTCAATGAATTGTAGCACCACATGTCGTGCTACTCTTTTTATGCTCTATTTTTTTTTTTTTTTTTGCTTTAAGTTTCTTGTTGTTTTTACCTGGTTGTGCTTTTCCTGTGCTCTCTTATTTTATGAGCACCTTCTGTTTCGTTAAGTTCACATTTGCTTGTCTTGACTTTTGTTGGCTGTTGGACACCACTTTGGCTTGATTTTGTCTACGTACTATTTCTACCACGTTGCGCTGTTTGTCTGTCTGTCGGCCCGCTTGTCTCGCTATCCATCGACGGGGCTAACAGAGCATTTGTATGTTTGTCTTTTAGTTTGCTCTTCATGGCCAGAGTATCTACTCTTAGCTAGGACATCAGCAAAGTTTATTATTTTTTTTTTCAAGTCTGCCACTCGTATCCCTAATCTTAAGCTTTTTCCTACCTACCTAACTACCTATCTTCAAACATTTCTACTGCATGTTATTGTTTCATTTCATTGCATTTCGGTTTAACAAGTTTATGGCTTTGCTTTTCATAATCTTTTTCGAAATTCCGTCTCACACCCGCTCACACACACACTCTTTTCAAGAACTTAAAGCTTCTTGAATTTAATGAGCTTTTTGAATGTGAGTAAGGCGTCTTTAGTAATAAACTTTTATAAGATTTTTAAGAATTAAATTCCCATTAAAAAATTTTCCATACGTTGCAAAAGTATGAAAAAAGTTTTTAATTTTATTTTTTAATTGTTGGATGGTGTTTCTAAAGCGTCTGGAGTTGTTAGCCTTCTTTGCTATAAAGATTTGAAGATTTCATTGAGAACTTGTTTTTATTTGATTTTTTTGATTTAATTTTACTGCACAGTAGTTCTAACTGAATGCAACGAAATTGCTCCAATTGAAATTAATACTAGAAAGTACAATGAAAAAAAAATTGTAAATTTAAAATACAATATATTCATCAAAAACAAATCTTGTACACTTTTATATGTACTTTACTAATGTGTCTCTGGGTCTCCGTGCCCCCCCTCCCCCTTATATAAATGGTGTTAGCATAAAAATAGTAAAACTCTTAAAATAGACCTCAATTTTCATAAATTGGATTATCTGCAGTTAAAATCGTGTTTTTCGGTCTCACAGAGCTAATGTAAATTTATTAATTTTCATACTGGCATTAAGCTTACATAAAAATTATAACAACAAAGACACAGACAAAGACAAAGACAAAGACAAAGACAAAGACAAAGACAAAGACAAAGACAAAGACAAAGACAAAGACAAAGACAAAGACAAAGACAAAGACAAAGACAAAGACAAAGACAAAGACAAAGACAAAGACAAAGACAAAGACAAAGACAAAGACAAAGACAAAGACAAAGACAAAGACAAAGACAAAGACAAAGACAAAGACAAAGACAAAGACAAAGACAAAGACAAAGACAAAGACAAAGACAAAGACAAAGACAAAGACAAAGACAAAGACAAAGACAAAGACAAAGACAAAGACAAAGACAAAGACAAAGACAAAGACAAAGACAAAGACAAAGACAAAGACAAACCAGATAACAATTTTACCTAAATATTTAAAGTAATTCATACTGAACTTGAAAAGGCCTTGTATAAAAGTAATTATTCATGCTTTCCTTGAAAAAGCATTGTAATAGCCTTGAAAATTGAATTTTCTTGTATAATTTTTTATATAAAGCTCTATTCAATGACACATTTTAGTAAGTATTCAAGAAGATTTTTACTCAAGCTTAGATTTTTTTTTATAAACAAATTTTCAGTTTGTGAAAACGATAACATTAGAAATTCCTAATTTAAATAAAAAATAACATTCTCTACCTTAAAAAAAGAACTAAAAAAGTTTTTCAATAATAAGGGTTAAAGGGAATTCAAAGAATATAGTAATCAAGTTTCAACATCGCGCTAGCAAACTCTTGAATAGGCGAGTAGGTATAGCGTGCGGCTGTCGAACCAAAGGATCCTAGTTCAATCCGCGGTGGGTTTGGTCATAGTAAATTCTCAAAGATTTTTAAAATGTGCAAGGTTTCTGTTCTAAATAAACTAAAATGAAATGATGAAACGTGGGAGATGAGATTACTAATAAAAACAATATCATTTTTTTTTTTCAGCTTCCGAGTTTCTGAATAACCCTTGAATCAGAACCTTATATCAAACTTTATATAAGTTCTTTTTCATACGCCTTTGGCCCTGGCAAAAAGTTTTTATAAAACTTGTTTCAAGGATTCTTAAAAAAAAAAAAAAACGAAATGGCCATTGCAGCCCTTGAAAGGACTTTGACCGAGCCTTTTATGATCAATTGTGTTGTGTGTGATGTGAAATTTTTGCACAGAAATGATCGAGAACTGGACCTACATGTCTTACGCCGACTCCCAACAGCTTATGTTCTCAAGAAGCTTTTCATGGCAGTTTTTACTCTCTGAAGTTTGCCATTGTCTGCAAAGAGGTGACGGCCGAACAGAAAAATTAATTCAATTGAAAAAACTTTCTGTGTCGGCTGGAGGATTCTTTAAGGAAGTTTAAATTCCCCTTTCCCAATGCTTATTTAGGTGAAAATGTTACCTGGGAAAGACAAAGACAAAGACAGAAGCAGAGAAGAGACATATAAAAAAACAAGAACAAGAACAAGAACAAGAACAAGAACAAGAACAAGAACAAGAACAAGAACAAGAACAAGAACAAGAACAAGAACAAGAACAAGAACAAGAACAAGAACAAGAACAAGAACAAGAACAAGAACAAGAACAAGAACAAGAACAAGAACAAGAACAAGAACAAGAACAAGAACAAGAACAAGAACAAGAACAAGAACAATAACAAGAACAAGAACAAGAACAAGAACAAGAACAAGAACAAGAACAAGAACAAGAACAAGAACAAGAACAAGAACAAGAACAAGAACAAGAACAAGAACAAGAACAAGAACAAGAACAAGAACAAGAACAAGAACAAGAACAAGAACAAGAACAAGAACAAGAACAAGAACAAGAACAAGAACAAGAACAAGAACAAGAACAAGAACAAGAACAAGAACAAGAACAAGAACAAGAACAAGAACAAGAACAAGAACAAGAACAAGAACAAGAACAAGAACAAGAACAAGAACAAGAACAAGAACAAGAACAAGAACAAGAACAAGAACAAGAACAAGAACAAGAACAAGAACAAGAACAAGAACAAGAACAAGAACAAGAACAAGAACAAGAACAAGAACAAGAACAAGAACAAGAACAAGAACAAGAACAAGAACAAGAACAAGAACAAGAACAAGAACAAGAACAAGAACAAGAACAAGAACAAGAACAAGAACAAGAACAAGAACAAGAACAAGAACAAGAACAAGAACAAGAACAAGAACAAGAACAAGAACAAGAACAAGAACAAGAACAAGAACAAGAACAAGAACAAGAACAAGAACAAGAACAAGAACAGGAACAAGAACAAGAACAAGAACAAGAACAAGAACAAGAACAAGAACAAGAACAAGAACAAGAACAAGAACAAGAACAAGAACAAGAACAAGAACAAGAACAAGAACAAGAACAAGAACAAGAACAAGAACAAGAACAAGAACAAAAACAAAAACAAGAACAAGAACAAGAACAAGAACAAGAACAAGAACAAGAACAAGAACAAGAACAAGAACAAGAAGAACAAGAACAAGAACAAGAACAGGAACAAGAACAACAACACACACCGAGACCAATACCTAGACCTTGATCTAGGCCAATACCTAGACCTTGACCTGGACGTAAACTTAAACCTAGACGACCTAGACCTAGACCACGACCACGACCACGACCAAGGCCAAACATGTACCTAGAACTAGGCCAAGACAAAGGCCATGACCGAAACCAAGACTGAGACCAGGACCAAGCACAAGACCAAGATGAAGATTTTCTCTACATTAAAATATTTCTACTTAAATTCCTTAAAGGACCTTTAAAAAAAGTCATTTAAGTTCTCGTCCGTTACATTAAATTTAATGCATCAATTGAATTTATTGATTAAATTGAGTACTACATAAATTAATTAGAGAAGCTTATTAAAAAAAAAAGTCATGTAAGTTCACATATTTTACATTGAATTCACATATTGAACGCAACTCTTGAGAGAAGAAATATTAGTAGAAAAATACCTTCAATAAGTACTTCATATATAGATAGTATGTTTGATTAAGTTTCTGTTTCTACTGCCTCGAATAACAAAAATATTTTCTATTAATATCGTTCTATTAAATTGATGTTTCTGGAGCTATGCAGCTAATTTATAGGAAATTCTCATTTCTGTATCAAACAGTCACATTCGTTACAAAGTATTACTTAAACATTTGAAACCTTAGGGAAATATTATTTTCAATTAATTTTATTTTTACTTGAACATCAAAACTAAATGCTTTCAATCTGAATAAGAACAAATTTAAATGTCACAGCCGTGTCATAGAAAAATTCTCCATAGATCCATAATTCATACTTCACTTACATTCTATAATGCATTTCCTAAATGCTTTCCCAAAAAGGGCTTTCATTACTTACGCCGAAAAGCACTTTAACAAAATCAATTTGTATAATAACAAATATCAAATAAAATCCAGATAAATCTTCATTGCAATCACCAAATATTTTAGCGCATGCAACACAGTAAATAGCAAAAAAAAAAAGAAGACAGTAACAAAAAATAAGAAAACATAAAACGTAAGAAAAATATAAAAATTACGAGTAAATTCATCGAAAAGCATCACTGCACTTATTTTCAAAACAAATTTTTTTTTTTTTTGCAATCTCGCAAATAACTTTTCATTGATCTCGAATATCAAAACAACATAGAAAAAACTCCTTCTTATGCTTTCGTAAAATTCATAATCTAGCAAAAATCTAAAAAGAAATGAAAATGAAAACTCAACCCTACTCAATGCCGATGACTGATGGGCCAACGAAGACAATTTCAACATCATAACCATTAATTTTTTTTTGTCTGTATTTACGCAAGCAAAGAAAAAAATAAAATTAAATCCCGTCAACTGACACCCTCTCAATTTATTTTCGTTGCTGCTGAAAAAAAAAAAAATAAAAAAAAAATTGTTGGGCAGAAAATAATGATAGTCAACGTCATACTATAAGCATGACAAAAGCAATCAGCTGATGTCTTACATAACTTACCCCAAAGTAAACCCCATTTAAAACACCATTAACATAGAATATACGGCTTTTTCATTCAAGGAATTTTCTTTATATGTGCTGAAGTAATTTCAAATGATTAATAGTTTTCTTTTTTTTTTCAATCTTATTTTTATTTTATTAGATTTTTGGGCCAAGTTGGAGAAATAAATATATTAATTTCGACAAAACGACAAAAAATGTTTAATAGCAATCCTTTTTCATTTTTATGTCTACTAAATTAATATAATAAAATGATTTTTTTTTGTCAATGATATAAATTCTTTTGCATAAATTGAATTATAAATGAAACTGTAACGGATGTGATAATAAATTTGATGTCAGCGGACATTTCATAAACATAAAACAGTTTATCACAACTGTAACGTGTTTTGGAGTTAATTTTGTTTGAGTTTTTCTTTGCAAGTATCAAATATTCGTTAAATGAACGCAGATACTGCCTTTAGATACTTATTCATAAGTTTTTTCTGCAAAACTCATTTAAAACGATTAAAGAATATAGTGCAAAAATTGTTAAAGTTCTGCCAAGTGGTATATTAATACATTGTCATACATTTTTAAGGCCTATAATAATTTTTGTACATGTAACGGACGTGACATTGTCTTAAAAATATTATTTAACTATATTAGAAGCATTAAGCTTTGATTTTTATTTAGCTTATGTAAACTGTAGCGCGGAAATTATGCTCAATATTGTTGAATAAGTTCTATAATAGTTTGTAACGGATGTTACTTTTTGAACTAAATATGCACTTACACAAATTTCCACAAAATCTTTCTCTACATATTAAATGCACATATTAAATATTTTATTGTTTTTGAAAAAATAGTCTATTTTAAGCTGAAGACAGAATTTCAGTGGCAAATGTTGTAATATCTTCAAGCATCATACTTCTGCTTCAAACTTGGTTTAAGGAACTTAACAGATGTGACTTTCTTAAGTAAAACAATCGTTTTGAATCATTTATTTTATTGCCATTGCTTTAATAATTATTGTTTTAAGGGAATGACAAGGTTTATTCATCTCGATGTTACGTACGTGAAAATTTCTACTAAAACAAAAACGAAATGACCATTTCAGCCTTAGAAAGGACTTTGACCGAGCTTCTTTTGATAAATTGTGTTATGCGTGTTGTGATATATTTGAAATGATCGAGAACTGGACCTATAAAGACTAATGCCGACTGTGAACTTATGTTCTCAAGAATCTTGTCATGATAGTTTGTACTCTCTGAGGTTTGCCATTGTCTGCAGAGAGGTGACGGCTGAACAGAAAATTAATTCAATTGAAAAAACTTTCTGTGTCAGGTGGTATTCGGACCAGGGTTCTCTGGTGTATCGGACACGTACTCTACCCACTACTCCACGGCCGCCACGACAATTTCTACTAACAATGTTTAAATGTTTCGTTTAAAGCTTTTATGTTAAAAATTGTTTCTTTAAAGGTACAAAGGGTATCTCTCTATCTTTTTTTTTGGCAAATTTAAGTCGTTAATATATTTCACTTTAAATTCGCACATAAATATATAAAAAAATATTAAGTCAGTTTATGTATATATAAACCATATAAAAAGATTACTTGTTTATACAAACTTTTTGTAACTACTCTAACGGATAAACATTTTTAAGCTATTCATGAAATTTTTAAGCTTTGTCACAACCACTACAACCGTTATTAAACATTAAAAAAACAAAAAAAAAGTAGCAGCGGTCGAATTTTTTTAAGTTTTCATTGCATGAATTTGCTATAATCTGGTTAGTAGTGATGTAACGGATGTTACCTTTTGAGTGAAATAGTATTTGTATTGACGAAAATTTTAAGTTAATTGTTATTTATACAGCGTGGAAAATTTTAACCTTTCAAACACAGGTATTTCATTAAAAGACAGTATTTTATATGAAAAAAAGTGTCAGTATGTGATTGTAGTGAAGGTTTGTAAGTTTAAATAGCATGATTTTGCTGTAGGTATACATAATATTTGGGTTGTAACGGATGTGACAAAACTTTTCAAAATGAAAACTTTATCTATTCTAATACAGATTAATATTAAAGTTATAATAAAATGTTAATTAATAATAATCAATTCATTAATTAATGCTAGGCTGAAGTGGGGTGATGTGTAACACCACTTTTTATTTGCTCCAATAAGAAACTGATATTTTTGTGGTTTTGAGGCCTCTACCTTGCAGAAGAACCAATTCGATGTGAGTGTTATCATGGCTGTTGAATATTTTGAGAAATGAATGAAATAGGACAAAATTTTTATATATGGTTTTTTTTTTGGTCTTTCTCAACTCTGTGGGGTGATATGTTACACCAACAAAATGTTGGTTTATAGATCAGGAACTTTAATTTTTTATGTTTATTTTGACTTTTTATGTTTAGCAAAAGTATTATGATATGAACTTAATGAAACCTCCTGCACCTGCAACTGTAAACGTCTCTTTGGCGTTGTAAGAACACGGCTTTGCATTGACTTTCTACCACGATTTAATTTTGGTCTGGGCTGAATAGTATAAACTGTGCCGATCTCTTTTAATGCCGTTGATGTGATTGCATTTAAGAGTTCGACGTTTTTGCCTCTTTAATGGCAATTATAATGCGAAATATGTGTTACACATCACCCCACCGAGAGTGTTACACATAACCTCAATATAAGTCACTTTTTTCTCAATGATGGAATTTGACCACAACGTGGAAAAATGTAAAATCTTGTGTTATATTTAAAGATATTAAGACAATAATACATTTTATATCTAACGAATAAAAACGAAATGACCATTTCAGCCCTTGAAAACACTTTGACCGAGCTTCTTATGGTCAATTGTCTTGTGTGTGTTGTGAAATGTTTGAACAGAAATGATCGAGAACAGGACCTACATATATTCTGCCGACTCTGAACGGCTTATGTTCTCAAGAAGCTTTTCATGGCAGTTTTTACTCTCTGAGTTTTGTCATTGTCTGCACAGAGGTGACGGCCGAACAGAAAAATGAATCCAATTAAAAAACATTCTGTGTCAGGTGGCATCTATTTACATCTATTTTACATCTACTCACTTTTAAAATCTGAACAAAATTTTATACGAAACGCTATTTTTATAAATTTAAAAATACTTTTTAACAAAAATTCTTCACGTTTTCTAAGAACTCTAATGATGTGTATGTAGGCCTACTTCCAACACTTATGAAAAATTAGATGCTGTCAAAAAAACCAAATGGCAGTCGTTTATTCACTCATATTTTAACATTTTATACGAAAAATCGTCGTGTTACACATCACCCTATGTTGCACATTACCCCACCACACCCTACTTATTTCCTTTTATCAATATAACAGATGTTATATTTTGAACACTACATGCTTTTCATGCACTATCCTAAATTATTTGTTTGAGGTTTCCTTAAAAAGTTTTTCCCTATGTCACATTTATAGGGTCATCATTTTATATATAATTGTTATGTATAAACGGGCCATTTAATTTAAAGGTAAATGGAGAATATTGGGTGTTGTAACGGATGTGACAACATTTTCGAAAATGACGTCCTCTAACCAAAGACTATATTAATTTGCCACAAAACAATATGATTTTTGAAAATATATTCATAAATTCAGCTTCACAACTCAATTATTTTAATAATTCAATTTAAATAACGGAATTATAGAACTAAGCTTATCATTGTTTTTACCAACAATAAGGCTGCTTCTTCAATCACAAAATATTTGAGTCACTTGATATGCTACAAAATTGCTTGTGTCTCAATTAAAGACTAACAATATTTAGTTTTCTAGGTCAAAAGCAGAAAACAACAAAAGGAAGCGCAAAAGCTATGCCAGATAAAAAGTGTTTTACATAAAATATGCTGAGTTCCCACAGCACAAAAAAAAAAAAATAAAGTATATATCGTGCAAACAAACAAAACTTAATAAATCAACTAGAGTATCCCGAACAATTTATACGAAACGACATTAACAAAAAGCAAGGATATAAAAAGGTTTCAGAAAAATTGTATTAGACCATAAAATACGCAAATTGATGTTGACAACTTGCAAAGTTATGTCATTTTCACAACACTCTAAGGAAGGGCCAGATATATTGGAGCAGGAGTAATATACACAGTATAGCTTTTTGAAAAACAAAAACAAAAACAAAAAAAAAAAAATAAAATTTGATACACTTAAGTGCACGCATTCGATGAAGAAAAAAAAAAAAATAGAAAAAAATAAAAAATAAATGTAAAGAAAACAAGACCGATAAAAGGGCAAAATACCAGCAGTTGTGGTAATGATTGAAAAACTGTTAAAAGCTTAGCTTTTTTTTCCCAAATTTACTGCAAAAATAAGCACATAAAAAATATGCAAAAAACCGAAAACTTTTGAAAAGTGTTTGTAACGCAAAGTTTTTCTGCCACGCATCAAACCTGCCAGCTATTGACAGCCATAGTCTGTCTGGCCTTAGTCAACAAGGGTTGCCACCCTAATGCAGGGCCAAACAAAATTTTCACTTAAATTGTTTCATAATTCAGTGACGACGGAGTGGCAAAACATATGAAATTGAAAAATTTTAAACAACAAAAACAACAAAGCAAACAAACAAACAAACAAACTCTAAAACATATACAACGAAATACTTTTTATGGAAAAATAATAGAAAAATAATATCAATTTCAATTTTATATTTTCTTAGCTAACTTTTAAGGATATTTGTTTTGAAATATCCTTTTACAAGTTATGAGAATGAGTTTGTGTAGAGCAGGTTGGTGGGTAAAAACTTTTTGCAACTCAATCAATAATATTTAGAAGAGAGCATAAAATGCGAAAGTGTGTGTCTGTTTGTGTGTGTGTGAGTGTTAGACAAAATATATAAAGCAGTCAGTGCGTCAGTTTACACAAGGAAAAAAAAATACACCAGATAGTAAAAAATATATAAAAATCTATCATGACAGTTGGACGCGAAGAGTCAGCAAAAGTCTGAAATTTATGCGCTTATTTTTTTTTTTTGCTCAGTTTTTAATATGAATTTTTGATATATTGCTATGCAAATACAACTAAAAAAAAAAAAAAAAAAAAGAAAAGTTAGAACGAAAAAAAAAAAACCAAATGTATTTCTATCAACAAACATCACTTCATTTTAATATCTACAGCTTTTGACAAAAGCACGTTTAAGCTTAAAGTGCTCACTTGTTATTCTAAGTTGAAAACGAAATGTTGAGTTTAAAGCACAATTGAATTGAAAAAAGTGGTGTTGAGAGGCACACTTCTGAATGTTATCAAGGTTATCAAATATTAATGCTGCCAAATAATGCGATCATTTATAAGGACTACTTTAAAAAAAAACTAGTAAGGGTGGAGCTTCGGCAGACTACCGGAGCTAAAATATCCCCCCGCTGCCATATTGAAGTATATTCGAAGTCTTTAGCCATGGCATACACGATAACATTCAGTTTTATATATTAGCGAAAGTTTTCCTATTTTGATGACGTCACTTTGTATGGGAAGCAGGTGTGGTTTTGATCGCAGTACGCATTCGTTACATCTACACACAGAGGAAACATAGTGTAAAACTATGAAATTACCGGGTATAATTTGCCTAAGACCTTCGGCCAGAATGGTATTTCTAAGTATTAAGTATAATTTAATACTTAATAATATAATTTCTAAGTATTTTTTTAATAAAACAAAGGGAATTTAGGCAATCGCATTATTTTGCCATTAGGCAATTTATGCTAGGACTTGTGTGTTCTGTTGAAATGGGTTGTCGTAGATTTAAGGCAAAGGAACTTGAGTATCATAACCTTAAGTAAGTTATACTTTTACTAGTGAAGATATCCTAAGGCCTATACAACAACCGATTGTGTTGTTCTCTTAGGATGTGTTTGGGTTTTTCATATTTTTAACTTTGCTTAACACCTTTTTCGCATTTTTTTACTTTTTCTGTTTTTAATCAACTCAATTTTTATTTAATATCAACTAATCAGTAATCTTGCGTGGTTGCCGCTGTGGTATACTAAGCAGTCTTATGTTCTACTTGTTTCGTCAGTGTAACGAATAAATTGCTGCGAAATACATGCACTTTAGTACAAATGATAAATGAGAGATGAAAAGGAAAGCAAATAATGACCGAGTATGACAGAAAGAGTAGCAATGAGAGAAAAGATTGTAAGAACCCCAAATTGTTTTTGCCCAAGTATCTTTGGCATTTTATACAATTTTGGCAAGACCAAGTTGACAAAAAACTTATGAAATTTGCACAAATTTCTAAGGCTTCATACAAAAATAGTTACCCAAGTCATTTTAAGCAAAACGCCGTGTGTATTATTCTGTGTGTACTGGAGCAAGTCTAAGACAAAAACGTGCTATTTAAGTTCTCAAAAATTTAATAGAAATTTACTGATTGATTTCAGCTTGTTACATAGGTGATATAGGAAAAAAATTTTTATTGAAACCACAAAAAATATAAAAGAAATACTTCAAACTAGGCCTTTCGGGTTCAACCCCCCCCCCCCCCCTTCTCCCTCCCCTATACCATCCACAGAAAGTGGGTTCAGAAAGTACAAAAAGGGTTCAGAAAGTAGAAAAAAAAAATAATAGCAATAAGACTTAAAATCAAAACTTGATATTTACCTTTAAAAAAAATGAGATACTGACATTAATTTACTTAAGGGCAGCCTAATATAACTACACAATTCTGAAGGCGTTTTTTTAAAGAATACTACAAAAATATATTCAGAGATATTGATATAAAATTATTGAAGTAGGTACATAAAAAAATATTTTTGAAGCGAAGCTTTTTACGCCTCGTTCTGTGATTTGCTCGAGTGAAACCTCAAAAACGACACTTTTCTTTGGACAGCGTTTTTTTTTTTTAGTAATTGATGTTTCCTTGTTCCTTGCACCGACAAAAAAAGCAATAGGTAAATCACCTAAGTCGGCTTGGGTAAAGAGAATTGTATGGGAATTATAAACTTATGCTTATTCATCCCAGCAATTTATTGTTTAATACATTGCTTTGAAAGCACATACTTCGATACATTGCCAAAAAAAAATATTTCATTCATCTAAGCCCAAAATACAAAAATACAACATTAAAAAACAACTAGCATGGATGTCTTAAACATAGTTTTGAGCTATTTTCTGCAAAAAGAAAAGCACAGCTGCGTCATTAGACACATGAGAAGAATAGATTTGATAATTTAATGGCTTTTTTTTTTAATAAAACCACTTTAGATGTAAAAATAACATAAAGAAAATTAAAAAACACACGTTAATATTCACATCAGTATATTTTATTACATTTCATCAACAAAAAGAAAAGAAAAAAAATTTTTTCTTTGCCCGCCGTGCGGAATTGAACTTGGAACTTTTGACGCCAGTCCATCACACTACCCACTGATCCAAACAGCCTTGCTACTGCTTGCTGACATAACTGCAGCTATGTTAACAGATGCTGTATTAACAGATGCAGTATGTCGCAGTATTCTGTTGATAGCCATACAACAAAAATCATTTAATAGCTTCACTTGTAATTAATATTGAATAAATCACTCCGTGTAACGAAGGAGTTTGGCTCAATGCATAGTGTAATGACTTCATACACAGTGCCATCGGATGGTTGTGGGTTCGAATCTCATTGACTTGATAAAGTACTTGGGTGGCTGAAAACTGCCAAAGGCATCTTATAATTTATACTAGGCTTTTTTCAATTTAACGTAAGCTTTTTTTCTCGGTGTGAGTCTAGTATAACAAAAAAATGTAATTTTAATTTATTAAACATATTTCTTTGATCCTTCGCGGGAATTGAACTCGCACCGTTGCGATAAGGAGATTCAAAAGTCTCTGTTAAGAACAGGTGTTGATTCAATATCAAGTATGTATTACTAAAGTTATGTTGCAGTACATCACAATAATCTCCTAGTAGATAGAGGATTGTGTATTGGCTATTCTACATATAAATAAATTGCACATAAAATGTGCTTCTACTTGCTACAAGATGTCCCCAGCATCGGTGTTTTAATAAAGTACAACATAAGCTATGTTGCAGCAGATTGAAAAATTTATATATTAGAAGGATTGCGTATTGTCTTTTCTACATATCCAACATATTTAGAACTCGTGCGTCCAACGCCGCATCTGTGCTTTTTGTTTTTTGTGACGACATTTGCATGTACCTGACGGTGTCATGAAGCGACGCGAGAAGAGTAGATCTGCAGTCATCTGAAAATTAAAAATGTATTTGTAAAGTAAGTATTTGTAAAGTCAAGGTATTAATTTAAATTATTTGCCATATTAACTAAAATATTTTCATAAATTTCAATAAAGCTTTAACTCTTTCTATTCCCTCTATTCGATCTCTTTCAACTATCTCTAAAATATTAAATTGAAACAGTTAATCAACGCACAATCTATATTATTTAAAATTTGCATAATTTGCATACACTCGCAAATAGCTCGGTGCGCTTCAACCACCTTTGGGCAAAATTATTGACCTCTTTCCAAAGTGCTACACACTGCAACAAAACAAATTGTGCAATCAGCAAATGCTACAATAAACAGCATTCAGCTAAAGCATCTTTGTTCAATTTATTTAAATATTATTTGTTGATTGCTAATGCTGTTCAGGATAATGGTGACTATGATGATGATCATGATGCTGATGATGATGGTGGTGATGGTGAGAAAGATGAAGCTTATTTAACTAAAAGTGTTTTAACCTATAAAGCTTCGATTGAATACTTCGTATTTTATTTTCTACTATTTCTGTTTTCAATAGAAAATAGAAATTGTTTTATACCTAGCAACCATACCAGAGCAAGAGATAGTTTCCATTTATTCAATTTGGTTGCTTTTTCTATTGTTCAATGCTTATAGCTAGGTGCTAAAGAACCACAAATGCTCGGAATGCAATAAAGCTTCTTAAAAAAAAAGAGAAACAATATAGCATGTATACATTAAAGAAGTGAAACTTCTTCTCTGTATACACTCTTTCTTTTCTAGAATAGGAAAGATTTGAATATAAGAGAACAAGACAAAATGATAAGGAGATTGCATCTCAAAAAAAAAAAAAAAATACAATATAGAATTCCATAAAAAATATTTGTTCAATATTTACACTATAATTCATTTGCGCTTTAATTGATAATACTCAAATTATTGGTTTGTTATAATTTAGATATGAGATACATGACCCTGATTCAAAATTTTCGAAATAAAGTGAAAAAATTGCATTTATTTTAGTCCCGGATTTTGTTGTTGATTCGTTGGGATAGTTGGGATTTATGTGCAAACCAAATTTTTCGTGAAGAAAATTAGGTAGCGGTAAAGAAACATTTGATGCAAAATTTACGTTAAAATCTCCACCGAGAATCATAGGGATATTATCTTCGCTTCTACCAAAGCAGCAACACCTGTTTGACTGCAAGTCAGTAGGGAACGGTGTATGAATGAAAATAAAATTAAAGATGGCGGATAGGGTCGCCACCTGAATTCTTTGTATTTTTACGAGATCAGTGCTTGGGAGAACGCTAGTTACAAATGGGTTGCTGAACCCGAATCTGTAGTCAGAATTTCAAAATTACAAGAATTTTTAAATAAAAAACCAGCAATTAAGGTGGCAACCCTATCTGCCATATAGAATTTTAAAACTGAGATGCCCGATTCGAAATCAAATTCGCTGTCAACATTTCGAAATTGTGAATATTCCCAAAAATGCGAAATATTCTATTTGGCAACCCTGTCCGCCTTCTTTAGTTTTAAGATTCTGACATCAAATTCGAAATCAGCGACTCCCTAAACTGTTAGATGATGTTGAAAACTCTTAGAAATGCATTTTATTAGGTGGCAATCATATTGTAAAAAAATTATTTAATTCGGATTCAGCGACCCATTATTACCTAGTATTCACCCCAGCACCGAATACGTAAAAATAAAAAAAAATATGTGGCAGTCCTATCCGCCATCTTGAATGTTAAAACTATGGTATCAGTTTCGAATTCAAATCCGTTGCCAGATTTTCAAAATTTTAAGGATTCGCAAAAATATAAACAAAATCGATGTCGCAATCCTATCCACCATCTTGAATTTTAAAATCTTGACATAAAATACGAAACCAGTGATCCCCTAAAACTGCTAAACACGGTGTCTTTCTTAGGCAGCGTTTACGTATATAAACATTGCACGTGTTTATATACAATGTTTACAAAAAATGTTTTCACTCTTTTAATACCGGTTTATGAACAAAAATTTGTTCCACTTTTTTGCTGCATGTGCTACGAGTAAATCACAGGGTGGATCAAGCGCGGTGATTGTTTATGAATATGACAAAAATTATTCTTCTGATATTGATTTATTTGTTTGTTGTTTGCTTTAGCAGCTTGAAATTTAATAAGATTTAAATTTAATATTTACTTTGTTTTTTAGAAAAATTTTGTATGATAGGGTTGGGCCAAGAAACAATGTCAATAAAATAAATCAGCAATCCCAGAAAATTCCTTTTTGGGTAGAAGCTTAACTTGCTTAACCATACCTTTTTTCTTCAAGTAGCCTGTTTTTGCAAGCAAACGGTTGGCAGCGTGACGAAAATCTCGTTTGTATAGTATTTTTTTTTTTTTTTTGCTTTCATTGATTGGGTTTGATTTATTTGCCAAACAAAAAAAAAACCCGTGGGGTTTCATGACTTTTTTTATATTTTCGAGGTCACTGAAACCGAATATGAATTCAGTTTTTTCGGGTCACTTAAGGTTCTCCCTGAAGGAGGGTCCAGGGCAAGCCCTAAGCCCCTACAATTAATGATATCAATATTTCCCTTTATTGGGTGGGAAGGAGAGGGTTAACATTTATGATCGACCTCATTTATTTTTCCAAGAGTAACATTTTTCCTTAGGGCCTATGCCTTTTGACGAACCCGCTTGAGGGGGCTCCGTTACAATGCACCCTAACCCCTGCAGTTAATTAAATCGATATTAAATCGGTATTTAATAGATATTTACCCTTTTCATAAGGGGAGAAGAGGGTTAATATGCAGCACCGACTCCAATTACTTTTCAAAGAGTAACATTTTTCTCCTTGATGCTTATTCCCTCCGTCCACTCCTTAGGGCGGCTCCTACACAATGCACTCTACTGTTAAAGAAATCAATATTTTCCCTCTAGGGATGGGAAGGAGAGGGTTTATATGTAAGACCGGCCTCTATTACTTTTTCAAGTGTAACATTTTTCCCTTAGAGGAATATCCCCTCCGACCCCTCCTAAGGGGGGCTCCTACACAATGCACTCTACTGTTAATGAAATCAATATTTTCCCTCTTGGAAGTGGTAGGAGAGGGTTCATATGTGCGACCGACTTCCATTACTTTTTTAAGTGTAACTTTTTTCCCTTTGGGACCTATCCCCTCCGACCCCTTCTTAAGAGGGCTCCCATACAATGCACCCTACTATTAATGAAATTTATATTTCCCCTCTTGGGAAGGGGGAGAGGGTTAATATGTACGACCGACCTTCTTTACTTTTCAAGTGTAACATTTTTCCCTTTGGGACCTATCCCTTTCGACCATCATATCAACTCCCTTTGATAAAAGAAGGCCTAACTTTTGCCTATATAACGAAAACTATAACGTCTTTGCGATCAGTGCATTATATTGAAGCCCCCCTAAGGAGGGGTCGGAAGGGATTGGTCCCAAGGGAAAAAATGTTACACTTGAAAAAGTACTGGATGTCGGTCGTAGATATGAACCCTCTCCTACCACTTCCAAGAGGGAAAATATTTATTTTAGTAATAGAAGAGTGCATTGCATGGGAGCTTCCCTAACGAGGGTCTCGGAGGGAATAAGCCCCAAGAAAATAAAACTGTTCCTTTTTGAAAAGTTATTGGGATCGGTCTCACATATTAACCCTCTTCCTTACGTGAAGAACATTCCCTCTTCCACATATTTACCCTTCCGAAAAGAAATTTAATTAACTGCAGGGGGTTAGGGTGCATTGTATGGGATTCCCCTCAGAAAGGGTCAAAGGGGATACGGCTTGAGAAAAAAATGTTTCCCTTGGAAAAATAATGGAGGTCAGTCATACACTTGAACCCTCTCCTACCCTCCCCAAAAAGGGGATATATTGATATCATTAATTAAAGGTGCTTAGGACTTACCCTGGACTCGCCTCCAGGAACAACCTTACATGACCTGAAAAGACTGAATTCATATTCGGTTTCAGCGACCTCGAAAACATAAAAAAGTTATAAAACCCCACGGGTTTTTCGTGTTACACAGTGCAATTGAAGTAGCTAGTTTCTCCCGTTACTATTTTTTTATAGTAGTTAATCCAAAAAATATATAAAATGTTTTTTTTTTAAATTTAAGTTGATTTGTTTGCTTAATTTTTTTTTTAAGTGAGCAGATTTTTTTTAAGTAGTCGACTGTTTGAAGAAACCGGTTTTACGAAAACGGAAAATTGTTTTTTCTAAGCTTGCAAAGGCATTAATTAAATTATTTAAATTTTGTAAAAATTTTGCTTGTGAGCTTTTTGAAAAACAATTTTTTCAAGTAACTGGATTTTTCGAGAAGTCAATTTTGTCAAGTAACCGGTTCTTAGCATAAGTAAGTAAGTACGTAATATTCTTAGCATATGAAAAAATGTTTTCTGTAAAGTTTCAGGCTTTGTTTTGTTATGCTTCTCTTTAAAATTCCTGACGAGCTTTTAAATTCATTGTTTTATTTGCCAGTAACCGGTTTAAGTTTTGAAAAATTATTTATTAAATTATACTTTATGTTTTCTTCTAATCAGGTTGCTAAATTGTTGAAAGACATTAATTTAATTGCTTTATTTTCTTTAAAATTGTTCATGCGAACTTTTTAAAAAGAAATCTTTTCAAGTAACCGGATTTTTTGAGAAGTCAATTTTTTCAAGTAACCGGTTCTTAGCTTAAGTAAGTAAGTTAGTAAGCTTCTTGGCCTATGCAAAAATGTTTTCTGAAAAGCTTCAGTCTTTATTTTATTATGCTTTTCATAAAAATACCTGACAAGCGTTTTCATACATCGTTTTATTTGCAATTAATCGGTTAAAGTATTAAAAAATCATTTTGTAAATTATTTCTTTTTGTTTTCTTCTATTCATGTTGTGTTATTTGCTGTGTAATCTAAAATTTTTTTAAAACTTAATATAAAAATTTTGCTTTTAGCCGGTTTTTCTTTTCAATTATTCGTTATTTACATTAAAAAATCGTGTTTGTTTGTATATATATGTATATGAGGTATGTATTTTCGATTTGTTTTCTGTTATCAATCTTTCCTCTTGCTGTATTTTGCCAAATATTTTGGAAATTTTACCCAATATATATTAAAGTAACCGGTTTTTTTTAGCATATAGTATTAAACTTAGACATCTGTTAAATCTCAATAACTATCTTCAACACTTTTTTACTCTTACGAGTATTGCCCACAATTAAGAAACAATTTTTTCATTTTACAAGTACTCGATTTGTAATCGACTTTTTTGCCAAGTATACACTTAAATCTGTAAATAACTTTTTTTAACGATTATTTGTTGCCATCAAGAGTGTCTTTTGCTATTATTTTCACATATGTAACCATTACCGGTCTAATAAAGTGGTTTCTTTGTAAAGTAACCATTCCGTTCTTGAAAACAATCGTACTTATTTAAGTATTTTTTGCCATTAATATGGTTTTTTATAATTGTTTTCAGATATATTTTAAAAATTTTACCAAAAAGCCTTTTAAGTAACCAGATTTTTGTCCCATTTATCGCAAAGCAATAGTCGCTGTTGACTATTTGGAACCTTTGGCATTAATAATAATAATAAAAACATATTTCTTAAAATCTTGCACCAGTAAATCCCGATTTACTTAAAGGTTGGAATGAAATGTACGCTTTTACTGGTAAAGCTTCTAGAAATTATTTTCTTTTTCTTTTTTTCTCTCCCTCTCTAAAGTTTTCTTTATCTTATTTCATGCTTCTTGCTGTTTACATTATTTGAAATATTTATCTCTGTTTGTCCATCTTGCTGACTGAATCCTACCTATGGACAAATGAATTCAGAACAGTTTCGTGTTATTTCCATTATTTGCTCTATTTGTTTAAGACTTTTTTTTTTCTATTTATTATATTATTTGTTCATGCGTTCATTCATCATTCATCCATCATTCCCATGTCTACGTATATCCTGTCTTATATATACAGTTATAACCATTTATGTCTGTACATATCGTCGTGGTAGATGGTGTTTGTTGCGTTTTTGGTCTATCTTTCTCGCTCTGTTTTTCTAGAAAATATAATAAATAACTGTATGTCGTTTTGTTGGTCTACTTGTCTTTCTGTCCAACCACTCATACTGATAATGTAAGTGTCTGATTCATTGGTGCCACTGTGTGTAGTATATTTCTTTTCTAGCATGTCCTTCAAATGGTCAATAATCTACCGGTCTATAAAACTAAACATTTATACTAGCAGCTAGCCAACCATCCATCTATAAAGCTATCTAAACATTATTTAAGCAATACACCCTAACTAAAAAAAAAAAGAGACACAACTTAAAATTTTCAAATTTAGACATTTTGTAAACTTATTTTACATATAAAAATTTAGACATGTAAAACTATTCGTTCACCGAGAAAAAGCTTATGTTAAATTGAAAAAAACCTAGTATAATTTATAGGATGGCTTTGGCAGTTTTCAACCTCCCAAGTGCTTCATAAAAACGCCTAAGTCTTACATGTTGACTTGCCAATTTTTATTTGGGTGTTAAATAAACCCAAATTATTTAAATCAATTGTTTTGGGTGTTAAGTGGGGGCCGTGGCGTAATCTGTAGAGTGTGTGACTCTTACGCCAGAGAAACCAGGTTCGAATCCTCCATCCGCCACAGAAAGTTCTTTCAATTGAATTAATTTTTCTGTTCGGTCGACACCACTCTGCAGACAATGGCAAACCTAAGAGAGTAAAAACTGCCATGAAAAGCTTCTTGAGAACATAAGCCGTTCGGAGTCGGCGTAAAACATGTAGGTCCAGTTCTCGATCATTTGTGTGCAAACATTTCACATCACACACAACACAATTGATCATAAGAAGCTCGGTCAAAGCCCTTTGAAGGGCTGAAATGGCCATTTCGTTTTTTTTTTTTTGTTAAATCAACCAAGTATTTGGTAATTTATACATATAAAAAAAAATTATTTTCAAAAATTGGAATTTTTTCCGGGTTTTGGTCTTGGTTTTTTTTCTTTTCTTTTTTTTTTGAAGCCGCCTCTCTCGTTCTGTGATTTGCTTTGCTTGACTGAAATCGGCAACTACACAAATTTTTCTTTTATCAACACCGTTTTTCTTAAAAATTTATAGCTTCTCGGCTACTCTTCGCTGCTTGCGTTTATCAATACAATACCATTAAATTAAATTAAATATCAACTAGTAAGGCTGGAGCTTCGGCAGAGTACCGAAGCTAAAATGCCCCCACGGCCATATTGAAGTATATTCGAAGTCTTTAGCCACGACATATACGATGTCATTCAGTTTTATATATTAACGAAAGTTTTCCTATTTTGATGACGTCACTTTGTATGGGAAGTAGGCGTGGTTTTGATCCAATTTTGCCATATATCATACAGACGGTTCATATTATATATCAAAACAAAATTTCAAGACATTTCAATAATTTTTGTGGATTTTTAATTTATTTAACGTCTAAAATAAAGCCAATTTGTATGGGAGGTAGGCGTGGTTTTCATTCGATTTTGGCAAATATCATAGTGGTGAAAATGTTATATATCAAAGCCTATATGCAAAATTTCAAGACATTTCTTTAATTTGAGCAGATTTTTTAAGAGATTTTACTTTTAAAATTAAGTCACTTTGTATGGGAGGTACGCGTGGTTTTCATTCGAATTTTCCAAATTTCAAAGCCACGACAAAGGCTGAAGAGCAAACCTCACCTGCCAAATTTCAAGTCATTTCTTTAATTTTTGTGGATTTTAAAGACATTTTACGGTTAATATAAAGTCACTTTGTATGGGAGGTAGGCGTGGTTTTCATCCGATTTGACCCATTTTCTAACTCGATCTTCCTTTTTCAAAAATAAACTTACATTTTGAATTTCATCGCGATAGCTTTAAAAATTGCGGCTGTAATCGTGTCAGGAGATGATGCTGATCAAAAATATAGACATTTCTCTATACTTGCCACGCCTCCTTCTAGGCGTTACAAACGGAATGACAAAGTTAATATACCCCTTACGCAGTACGTGTTGGGTTATTAATATAAAAATTTTACCATCGCCTGCCGTGGAGTTTTGAACCCACATCCACCAATACCACCGATTAAGAAGTCACTACACTACGCATCGAGCCAAACTCCTTCGTTACGCAGAATGATTGATTAAATACTAATTACAACCGAGGCTATGCTGCAGCATAACACAATAATCGATTAAAAGATATTTGTTGTATGGCTATCAACAGAATACTGCGACATTCTGCGTCTGTTAATACAGCATCTGTTAACATAGCTGCAGTTATGTCAGCAAATAGTAGGAAGGCTGCTTGCATCAGTGGGTAGAGCGATGGACTGTCACCAAAAGCTCCAGGTTCGATTCCGCACGATGGACAAAGAATATTTTTTTCCTTTTTTCTTTTCTTTTTGTTGATGAAATGTGATAAAATTAACTGATGTGAATATTAACGTGTGTTTTTTAATTTACTTTATTTTATTTTTAAATTTAAAAGTGGTTTTATTACAAAAAAAAAAACCATTAAATTATCAAATCTCTCATGTGTCTAATGACGCAGCTGTGTTGCTTTTTTGCAGAAAATAGCTCAAAACTATGCTTAAGACATCCATGCTAGTTGTTTCTTAATTTTATATTTTTGGATTTTAGGCTTAGGTGAATCAAATATTTTTTTTGTTTTGCAAGGTATCGAAATATGTGTTTTCAAAGCAATGTTTTAAACAATAAATTGCTTAGGTGAATAAGCATAAGTTTATAATTCCCATACAATTCTCTTTATCCAGGCCGACTTAGGTGATTTACCTATTGGTTTTTTTCTCGGTGTAGTGATTATCTTCATTGGCTACCGATATTTTATACTCATTTGCTTTATATTTAATTTATTAAAAAAAAGCCATTTGTCTCTTTAGTTTGCATAAAGTCCCTTCAAACACATATTTGTTTTTTTGCTTCTACCGAAAATATAAAAATTTTTGAGTTGTGTGTCTTTAGTTTTTGGCATGCAATATGTTGCAAAATTGCAGCAAAGATTTAAGGTGTAAATTTGTATAGTTTCCAATTTTTTTTAATTATAAAATGTAGTTCTTCAAATGCAATGGTAAACAAATCAAATTCAACCTTTTACTTTAAACTTTTATTTCAAGTCGATTTAATTTTAAGAAATTTCATTTTACAAGTCAAAAAAACTAATTAAAAAGTTGTATTTGAAATGTAAAAAGTTGTATTTGATATGTAAAATGTAGATATATGCAAAATTAATATCCAGTTCTTGAGAACATGGTATGAAAAACAAAATTAACGAAACTTTTTGAACTTATCGAAAGTTGTGTATTATTTTTATTTTCTTTTACGAAAAATCATTACTTCCGTTTGGTAGCAAAAATTAATTAGCCGGATTTTCCTGCACAATTTGTGTTACTCTGCACGTACTCTTTCTGACAGCACTTAATTTCATTTTTATTTTCCATTCCTTTGTTTTTGCTTATTTTTCATCATTATTTTTGTTATAAATTCATTTCGTAAACTATTATAAATTAATTTATGCGCAAATTAACTGAATTATTAAGCAATTAATGAATAATAAATGCCTGATTTTGACACACAAGCAACGAGAAAAAAAATTCATCCATAGTGTGTTGTTGTGGGTCGATATATTGTATCTCGTATATGTACTCACTCACTACAATTTGACATAAACAATACTATCGTTACACCCACCAACTGCCGCACAACCGCTACATTGCATACATGTACCATACAGTACGGAACAATGTGAATATTATATAAAGCAGCGGGGGGACGAAAAAAAAAATTGACACGGTTTGATAATACTTAATTATAAACGAGTTTGTGCAAATATTATACTGAGCTATATGCATGAAGATTTTTATTTTATAAGGAATTTCTTTGTTTCTCATATAATACACTTTATGCCCCACAACATATTGCATCATCTTTATTATCGTTGCATTTCTGTTCAGTTTTTAACACGATATTATGAGCTTATTTCGAAAAATCATTGGATAACCTATTCATTAAAAAGTGAAAAGAATTACAGCATGGCAGAGTTCAAGTTAATTATTGAAGTGTGTTTTTTACAAATTTGTATTTTTATCTGACGGAAATAAAATGATTTCAGAAGATAAAATATCAAATAGTTTATATTTCAAACTGCACAATGTTATAGTTACATTTTCTCAAATTGCCCAAAATATCAAAAACATAATTCAGAATATAGTTTACGAGTGTATTTTTTTCAGTTTTCGTTAGTTTTTCTTTGCAAAGTTTCAATTAAAAGACAAAACTTGATCGAATTGTATATCTTCTCTTTCAAGCAAAATAAATTATTTGATAGAATAACATGATACAAAAAAAAAAAAAAACATAAACACACATTCTCAAAGCCAATCATACAAAGATTGATAGCTAAAGATAACCAGCAACAAAGGAAGAGTGAAAAAGACTCAAAAGAAATAGCTAGCAGACAGTTGATATGCAATCGAAATGCAAAATTTCCACACGCACTATAAATAAAATCTCTTTATTTATGCATATAAATAAAAAATTTTTGCAATTGTGATTGGAATTTCTAATTTTCTTTTACTACAATGCTGCAAAAGAAGCAGAAGAAAACTGAGTAGAAGAGATAGCATAAATAATATATATTAAGACTTAAAATAAGAGATAGGATATGTACTGGGCTAAACATGAGGATACAAGCGCAATGTTAACGAAAAAAAGGTACTAAATGGCAGGAGCGTAGCCACGATTCTCCATGGGAAGTGGGGGAAGGGAAGCGGTTGGATTTTGATACAAAATGTCTGTAACTATCAGGAAAAATTTACAGACCAGAATATAGGAATTTATTTAAATTACCAAAAGAGAATTTACAACAGTTTAGTGATTTTTTTCTTCAAATTAATTTTGAGAACTTATAAACAGACTCCGAACGGGTTATAATTTCAACAAGGTTTTCATGGCATTTTTTACTCTCTGAGGCTTGCTTGCTCTCTGATTGTCTGCAGAGAGGTGACGGCCGAACAGAAAAAGTAATTCAATTGAAAAAACTTTCTGTGTCAGATGGGATCCGAACCAGGGTTCTCTAGTGTATGGGCCACACACTCTACTCACTGCCCCACGGCTGCCACTTTGGGTATAACGTTTTGAAAAATGGTCCAAATTGAGATTCTTTAATTGTTGAAAAAAATCCTTTCTTCGACAGGGTGAAGCTAAAATAAGTTGTTTTTTACACAAAATTACGATAAGTTTCATCTATGACCAGGAAATATCCAGTCAATTTTCATCTTAAATTTTGTAGCAGTGATTGTATAGTGGAATTATGAATCTTAAGTCTGAGTATAGTTTTTAAAGTACTTTTCTACTCCCCTTTTTTAGTAACGCTCAGGTTTTGCATATTGCTTGGAACAGTTCCCAATAACACCGATGCCAAATATTAATAACATGGTGCAGATATTTACTGAGATACATTATTCAAACTAAAACACACACCCCTTTGTCTAATTCCGCCCACTTGTCTAGATTACAGACTACTAATTTTTTCAAAGATTATATATACAAAATTTGGTGGAAACTGAAAAACGGTGTAAACTTGGTTGAAGTCGGAAAAATGTGGAAGGAGTTTGATTAAAATTAAAGTGCCACGGCACCCCATGTCTTATCTCGCCTACTTTTCTGGACTAAAGACTGCACATTATTCAACAAACTATCTGGAAAAAATTGATTGAAGTTTAACAAACTATGTAAAAGTTAGTTTCAAATTTAAGTGCCACACCCCCTGTCTAGTTTCGCCCATTTTTAAAAACTACAGACTGCTACTTATGTCAAATAATATATGTATAAAATTTTGTTTAAGTAGGACAAACGGTGTAGAGAGCGTTCGATTAGAATTAAATTGACACGCCCACTTGTCCAATCCCACCCACTTTAGTGGGCTTAAGACTTCTCATTTTACTTGTAGATAGATTTAGATTAAATAAAAGTATCACGTCCCCTGTCTAGTGCCGCCCAATTTTGTTAACTTAAGACTCTTCAAATTACCAAAAATTTTGTGCTCAAAACTTATTTTGAAGTCAGACACGTGGTGTAACAGTAGTGTGATTAAAAGTAAAATGCCACGCCCTCTTTTTTAGTCTTAAGACTCTTATTATACCGAAGAATAAATATGCAAATTTTGGTATAGGTCTGACAAACGGGTGGAGTTTGAGTACATACATACACGATAACATTAAGTTTTATTTATTTACGAGCGTTTTCCTATTTCGATGACATCACTGCGTAAGGCAGGTAGGGGTAGTTTTCATTAGATTTTGCCAAATTTAATAGTAAGTGTTAATATTAAATATCAAAACTAATGTGCACAATTTCAAGACATTTCTTTAAATTTAAAAGAGATTTTACGTTTAGAATAAAGGCACTTTGTATGGGAAGTAGGCGTGGTTTTCATTTGATTTAATTTGATTCTATA
Organism: Coremacera marginata; assembly: GCA_914767935.1. NCBI lineage: Eukaryota > Metazoa > Arthropoda > Insecta > Diptera > Sciomyzidae > Coremacera > Coremacera marginata. The sequence continues at coordinate 157,013,849 of OU612045.1, forward strand.
AAAAAAAAAATATAAAATTCTACACTTACGATACTATCGAAACTGTGTCTTTTTTCTCATAGTTAATTCGAATATAAGGATTGTGTATAAGTAAAGATAAGCTTTCCTTTGACAAAGCATTTTTCATCGCTCAGACATTTTTTTTTTTTTTAAACTGGGCAGTGGTGGGACTGCCGACCGAAGTCGATTATGAAGTCGCTGTTATGAATTTCCGAAGTAGCTAGAGTCGACAAATCTGACGCTTTTTACTTTTTTAACACTTTTATCAATTTATGCGTTATTGAATGTATAAACTGCAATTTTTTAATGTTTATTTATAATATATTTGTAGCACAATTACTTTGGTTGGGTTATTGGCACGGTTAACGGTTGGTGATCGCTTCGTTAATTGGTGATCGGTTGATAATATTTTCGGTAATCGCTTCGGTAATTGGTAATCGGTTGGTAAGTGCTTTGGTAATCGCTTCGGTAATTGGTAATCGGTTGGTAATCGCTTTGGTAATCTGCAATGGGTTCGAAATCGCTTCCATAATTGCTTTGGTAATCGGTAAGCGGTTGGTAATTGCTTCGGCTATTGGTAATCGGTTGATAATATTTTCGGTAATTGGTTGGTAATCGCTTCGGTAATTGGTAATCGTATGATTATCTCTTCTGTCATGGGTAATCGGTTAGTAATCGCTTCGATAATCTCTTATGTTATCGGTAATCGGTTAGTAATCGCTTCGGTTATTGGAAATCGGTTGGTAAGTGCTTTGGTAATCGCTTCGGTAATTGGTAATCGGTTGGTAATCGCTTTGGTAATCTGCAATGGGTTCGAAATCGCTTCCATAATTGCTTTGGTAATCGGTAAGCGGTTGGTAATTGCTTCGGCTATTGGTAATCGGTTGATAATATTTTCGGTAATTGGTTGGTAATCGCTTCGGTAATTGGTAATCGTATGATTATCTCTTCTGTCATGGGTAATCGGTTAGTAATCGCTTCGGTTATTGGAAATCAGTTTGTAATTGCTTTGGTTATCGCTCCGATAATTGGTAATCGGTAAGTAATCACCTTGGTAATCAGTAATGGCTTGGAAATCACTTCGATAATTGCTTTGGTAATGGGTAATCGCTTCGGCAACTGGCAATCGGTTGGTAATTGCTTCAGTAATTTGTTTGTAATCGCTTCGGTTATTGGTTAGTAATCGCATTGGTAAATGGTTCGGTACTTGGTTGGGTAATCGTTGGGTAATCGTTGGGTAATCGTTGGGTAATCGTTGGGTAATCGTTGGGTAATCGTTGGGTAATAACTTCGCTAATCGGTAATTGATTCGGTTATTTGTTGGTAATCGCTTCGGTAATCGGTTGGTAACCGCTTCGGTAATCCGTTGATAATCGCTTCGGTAATCGGTAAATATTTCGGCAATCGCTTGGTAGTTGGTAATTGGTTCGGTAATCGGTTGGTAATCGCTTCGGTAATTGGTAAATTGTTGAAAACCGCTTCGGTAATTGCTTTGGTAATCGGTAATCACTTTGGTAATCAGTTGGTGATCGTTTCTGTAATTAGTTAATCGATTGGTTATCGCTTCCGTAATCGATACTCGGTTGGCAATCGCCTCGGTAATCGGTAAATGGTTCAGTAATCAATTGGTAATCGGTAATTGGTTCGGTGATCGGTTGGTAATCGCTTCGGTATTCTACCGTACCAATTAGTTTGGTAATTGGTTTGTAATCGCTTCGGAAAACGATTATTGCTTCGGTAATCAGTGAGTAATCGCCCCGAAAATAAACAAACATGTTTGACTAGCATAACCACGGCATAAGCAATGTTGTACAATGCAACAGAAATGAACAGCTAAAAGCGTGATGATATCGCTAACAGCGTGATTATATCGCGAATCAATAGTTTTGCTCTCTACAAAAAAGTGCTCAATACGCCTAAAGAAGTTTTCACTATAAAAATTCCGTATTTCATATTTTTAAAATTTAAATTATCTCATCATTATCTCCTTTTTTCTTAAAATAGAAAATATCAAGCTTTGAATTTAAAAGTCTCATTTGCATTATTTTGAACCCACCCCCCGCCTTAGCCCTGAGGCTACGTGCCTGTAAATGTGGTACGAGTTGTATGTTAAAAGCAAATATGTTTGCTATGAATAAACATAAATCTTTTCCAAAACGCATACGACCTTTAGTTTCGACCTTTTAAGCAGATTTCTGTTTGGGAATTTGCTAACCTTGAAGCTTAATTTTCTCAACTTGCTGACATTCTCCATGACGTTTGGGTGGCAGATTAGTGATAAGGAGCCTTGATTTAATTGTTGAGTTTCTTACTTCTATTTCGACTGTTGTACTGTGTAATGCTCGAATCTCATTAAAGGTGTTAACATTTATTTTCTCTATGCAGTTTTCCCAAACTGTCGTCATTCGCACATCACATCATGTGCCTCAAATAATAATTATTAAAATAATTATAACTAACACAACTAAAAAAGCAACAATAAAAGCTACAAACATTATCGCCTTCATACCATATTTTTGCTTTTTAACCAGCTGAAGGGAGTAGTTGCTGTTGTAGGTTAAACCTTGAAACAGTAAAGCGTGCAACAACCTCAAGCAATTTAGAAATTTTTGCCCCAATCTAAGCCCTGAGTCAAACGTTAGACACGCTTAGTCAGCTTAATGTAATTTATCCAATCGATATGGAGCATACCAAAGCGCCGCTGCGCCCATTCACCCTAACTGTCCTCATATGCCGAAATTGTGAAGAAATTATATAAATATGAAAACTCGCATTCGTCATAAATATTTATATTCATTTCATTTAGTACAAAACACGCGATACTTATTAACAAAAAATAATTTTGTGCCTTTAGCTTATTTATTATTTTATCTGGTATTATTTGTTCAAGGTTCAGTCTTGTTGTTTCCACCTAATTGTTGTTTCTTGTTTTCTTTTGTTGTTGTTGCAATTTTTCCTCTCGGCCCCCCCCCCCAATTTTTTTAGCTGCTTTTTACATTGCATATATTTTCCCTTTGTATTTTAGCTCAGTAAAAGTGTGTCTCGTGAAGGTTGGAATTTGGTATTTGACCTTGACAATGAAATATTTCTCCCCTATTCTGGGTGTCATTAGCTTAGAGCCGCGCGGCTGATTATTTGCTTTGTTTTATGTCGGCGGCGTTGTTGGAAGTGGCTGCAGCATATGAATAACTTAGCTGCTCGACATGCACATGATTTGTGCGTCATCGCATGAAACAAAGCGGTAGACTTGCTGGCTACGGGGGTGGATATTATTGAAAACTTGTTGGCATTGAGTGTGTAATGAAGAGGGTGGCAAAAATATATAAAACAGCTTTAAGGCAATGCAGTGTTCCAAGGCTGTATTACGTTAAATAAAAGCTAAAATGATAAAAAACTTTCATTAATTCTGAGTGAATTTTAAAAATAATGCTTTTAAATAATTAGTATAGAAAACTTTTTGAACAGAAAAGAGGCAATTAGAATGGATTTTCATGAGGCACATTTGAATTCACTTAATGAGTGACATTTCAGAAATTGACTGAGAACTGTTGCTAATAGCATTGCATCAGCAGTTTTAAATAGAACAACGATTTGAAATAAATATTGTATATAAAGGTTGATGAATTCTTAAGTAATTTTAAAATGTGTTCTTTTTTCTTTAAATTGACAATAATGTAAAAATGCTATTATTTTCCAAATTGTTTTGATAATTTTAGTTCTTCAACACAATTTTTCTAGCCATTTTTCTTATTAAATCTATAGACTGATAAAATTATTGATTCAAAGTCTTAGATTCGTTGTTAGAATTTTCGAAGTTTTGCAGTACTCTTAAAAAGATTTTGAAAATATTTTAAATTAAATATTAAATAAATAAAAAAATTAGATTTGAAAGAAGAATTCCGAGGTAGATTTTTGAAAGCTAAGAGAGTTAAAAAAGCTTTTGCAAGTTATTTGAAGTCATTTCGGAAAACGCTAGTTTTCATCAACCTAAGCTTAGCACGATGCAAAGGATATATATATAGGATTTTGATTAATCTTTTGAAATTAAATTTAAAAAAAAAATCTCTAGATTTGGTGCAGTAGTTCAATTAGTATGGATTAGCTTATTTTCTGATTCAAAATTGTAAAAGAAATAATAATCAAATGTATCGGGCTCAAAATTTGGTTCATTTTTTTGAGTGTAGATGAGTGGGAAGAACAAATTTAATTGTTGCGTCAACGAAGACTTCTTCGAGATAAATTAGATTCATAACTCTTCCTTCAAAAAAGTATGTATTGTGATTTGCTTGTTTTAATACTAACAATTTTTTTTTTTTAGTACAGTTATCTTTCTTCATGACTTTCGCTTAATAAAAGAGTCTTTTTTTTGTCTGTACTTATGACAATTAACTTTGAAAAAGATTAGCCAAAAAACATTTCGGTGTCTCTCTGTCGCAGGAGTTGTTTCTGATACCTTGAAGGTATTGGAGGAAAAGGTATGCCCAATGTGGATCAAATAGGAGATTGGAAGAGCAAGTAGAAGATAGAAGTCAACCACAGGCTGTATAAATTTATTCTTCCAAAGATGTCTGTAAAATAATAAGAACTATTTTTAACAGAACAGATGACGGCCGTGGCGTTATGGGTGAGTGTGTGAATCTTACGCCAGAGAACCAAGGTTCGAATCTTCCATCTGACACAGACAATTTTTTCAATAGAATTATTTTTTCTGTTCGGTCGTCACCTCTATGCAGACAATGGCAGACCTCAGAGAGTAAAAACTGCCATGAACAGCTTTTGAGAACATAAGCCGTTCGAAGCCGGCGTAAAACATGTAGGTCCAGTTCTCGATCATTTGTGTGCAAGCATTTCACATCACACACAACACAATTGATCATAACAAGCTCGGTCAAAGTCCTTTCAAGGGCTTAAATGGCCATTTCGTTTTTTTTTTTTTATTTTTAACTGAAAGGATAAACACAGTCTGATTGCGATTATTGTAGATATTTTTATATACTCCTAAGACAACTTTAGTGTTAATTGTTTATAACTGCTCAACAGATTTCCGATCATGAAATGCGGATAACCATAACAAATCCAAGATACGCCGGATCTACTCATGATTCCTTGGTATGGAGGCATTCCAATGAAAGGCATTTTTATGAAAATTTCTTTAACCAAGCAGACCATAAAAATATTGGGTTTTCCAGGTGATAGTATCATATCGAACTTCAACCGAAATAAAAATAAAAAAAAAATAATTTTGTTCACGTGAAGGCACGAAACATAAACGAAAGATACATATATTGGCGTTAACAAAAATATAATGTTAGAAATTGATATATTTGATTTAATTTATAAAAAGATGGAGAATTCTATTGGAGGCTGGAGAATCCTATTGGAGGAAAGTAAGAAGCGGTTTGATAAAAAATTAAAGTTGATGAAAAATTAAACTCCACTTTCGACACTGAACGAACATAAGTTTTCCACTGACTTGCAAACTTTAAAAAACTAAACGATAGATGAGAAACGTGCGAAGCAAGCTTTCGACGATATCATCGGATAGTATCATTCGAGCTATCCGAAAAAATACATAAAAATACAAATACAAAACGAGCCCAAATGCTGTGAAACAACACCCGAATAAAAAACACTGAGATAAAGCATATGTTAAATTAACAAAAAGCCTAGTATATTTTATAAGCTGGCTTTGGCAGTTTTCAGCCTCCCAAAAATACATGTTTACTAGCTAAGTTTTATTTGGGCGATAAATTAACTAAAAATTATTAAACAATATTTAAAAAAAAGTTAAGTTTCAACAGTTCTATTTTTTAACCGACTTCAAAAAGGAGGAGGTTCTCAAGTTCGTCGATTTCTCTGTTTTTTTTTTTTTTAAATGTATGTACATGGATAACTCCTAAACCATATGCTTGATTGCCATGATTTTTTGTGACCAAATAGATATCATAAACACGAAAGTGCCCGTTAAAAGTGGGCGGTATTCGATAACTGGGCGTGGCAATACTATATCTCGCAATACTATATACTACTGTATCTCGAATAATATTGCCACTAGGGTACTGCAATTTAGTGCAGGAGTAGGTACAATTATTACAAACTACCTTCAAGAAAATGGGCGTTATTCGACAAATGGGCGTTGCAATATTAAAAAAACAGTGTATCTTGAATAATTTTGAGACTAGAGTACTCCAATTTAGTAGGCATTATTATTACAAACTATGCTCAAGAAAGTGGGCGTTATTCAACAAATGGGCGTGGCAATATTAGAAAAACCCTGTATTTCGAATAATATTGACGCTAGTGCCCTGCAATTTAGTGCAGGGGTAGACACAGTTAATACAAATTATGATCAAGAAAATGGGCGTTAGAAAAAGAGTATATCTCGAATAATATTGATATTATGGTACTGTAATGTACAAATTACGGTCAATCAAGTGGGCGGTATTCGACTACTAGGCGTGGCAATATTAGAAAAACAGTGTATCTCTAATAATATTGACACTAGGGCACTGAAATTTAGTGCACTAAAGGGGTAGGCGGAATTATTAAAAACTACGGTCATTAAAGTAGGTGTTATTCGATAAATGGGCGTGGCAATATCTCAGTTAATATTGACGCTGGGGTACTGAAATGAAGTACAGGGGTAGGCACAATTATTACAAATAACGCTCAAGAAAGTGGGCGCTTATTTAACAAAGGGGCGTGGCAATATTAAAAAATGGGTATAATTATTTCAAAACACGTGACATCTAATTTAAATTTAAGAGACAGATATTTGAAATAACCAACAAACTTTCAGAATTTAATAGCACATTTTTTTTTCAGAACAATTGTATTTATGTTGTTTATAAACTTTTTTCGAAAATTTATCATATTCTCTAAAAAGGAAGAAATAAAAACTTTTCAAAAAAAAAAAACAACCGACTACAAAATCACTACAGAGTAAAAAATAATTTTAAAATTACTTTTCCTTTTAATTTCTTGGTCATATTTGATAATTTATCTAAACATATTATAACATATGAAATCTGATTATTTGAACTTTTTTCTTTTTTGTTTTATTATCATAAATATATTAATTTCTTCATGAATACAAATGCTTTGAAGTTGGCGCTTCTGATTAAAAGTCTGCTTATATTAGCGCCGACATAATTTAAAATCAAATATACAAAAACATTCCTTCGCCCGCCGTGGGGATCGAACCCGCTAACCACCGATTAAGAGTTCAATGCATTACACATCGACCCAAACTCCTTCATTACGCAGAGTCATTGATTCAATATTAATTACAACTTAATTATTACAACAATATTAGAATATAATATTATAATATATAATTATGACAATTATTGTGTTAACATGTTATTAATTACAATAACAACATAATATTCTATTAATAGATTTTTGTTGTATGGCTATTAACAGATTATTGATACTCGTATACTGCATCTGTTAATATAACATTTTTTAACATCTGTTCACATAGCTGCAGCTATTTTTAATAATAAATAAATGACACTTTGTAACAGAGATGTTTGGATCGGTGTGAAGAGTGTAGAACTTTAAATCGATGTACAATTTTTTTTTATGTGAATCTGTTTGTGTTGTTGTTGGTACACGCTGCTTAACTTACTTTATGCTTTTTGAATTTTGAATTTTTAAAGTTTTGCATTTAAAAGTTATATTATAAGAAAAAAGAAACCATTAAATTATTAAATCTATGGAACTTTAAAAGAGTTTCGCTTCTCTTGTTTGTTTTTTTTTTTTGCAGAAAATTTTTTTTTTTAATTTTGTATTTTTGGATTTTTTGGGGATTTTTTCTTTAGGTGAATCAAATATTTTTTTTGCAGTATATCGAAGTATGTGCTTTCAAAGAAATGCATTCAACAATAAATTGCTTGGGTGAATAAGCATAAGTTTATAGTTTCCTACAATTCTCTCTACCCAAGCCGACTTAGGTGATTTAACTTTTTTTCTCGGTGTACGGCCCGAAAAGAAAAATGAAAAGAGTCATACAAAAAAATTATACTGAAAGCAACAAAAAAAAAAAAAATAATTTAAGATGTTATTTCATCTTTTGGGGTCAATTACGTTTTTTTGTGAGATACGTCTTTTTAATGAAATAAGGCCCCAAAAAGTGAGAAATCAGAAATGAAATAAGTTCCCCAAAAGATTATACATGGAGTTGTCAGGCGATGAATACGACTATAGGAATTGCAGAGCCATTTAAACTCAATTTCGATAAAAAATTTATAAAAACATATCGTGCAAGGGAAATAATATTTTTTTTTTAGTTTTTGATAATATGAATGAATTCTAAAAATATTAATTCCAAAAAAAAATTAGGTTTGGGGTATAATTTTATTTTTTTTTCTGGGATAATTTTGTGGTCTGTATAGTATGCATATTGGAGTGTCCTAGAACCACGGGAATAGGATACAATTTCGTATACCTAGGCCCACTGGAACCCGTGCTGACATTCATCGGTACATGTCAGTAATTGGCAATATAAGAAGAAGGGCTTAAGTTTACTTTAATGAACCCGCTGAATTTCAAGGCGTTGCTTGGTCCGCAGGTCCAAAGTGCTCGAAAAAAAACTTTAAGTTCCCTTTTCTAGCACTTCGATCGCAAAAAAAGAACTTACAAGAAATTGGAATATATTTACAATTATATATTTCTAATAGAACTATATATATAAGAAATATATATACATATATTTCTAATAGAACAATATTTCTGATTTTTATTGGAAAAAGTTTTAATTCAAAGGTTGTCAAAATAACGTCTTTTCCATTTCGCTTTCTTTTTAAGGTTGGATTTTAGTATTTTAATTAAAATGTCCTTAAAAGTGCTCTTATTGTTAACACTTTTGCACAAATTTCACTCATTTATCTTTAAAACACACTAAAACTAAATTCTGGAAAAAATCTATTCGAGAGAAGCGCTTTTTGAATATATTAATAATTCTTTGTATCAACCTCCTGTCAACCTACACAAATACTATCCTCACAACTCTCGTTTAGGCAAACGTTTTTGCCACTTTTTCTGAAAAAACTAAAAGCAGCCACATTCAACCTCTTTTATCGCATAAATTCTCTACTCTGACTTAACTCACTCGCTTTTAAAGCATACTTTATCCTAGGCTTTATTTCTCCCCCTTTCTGATCTATCTTATCTTGTCATAACAGAACTCTTTCCTCAACTTTACTTCACCAGCATTTCCTAATCTTTAGCTTACAATTTATTCGTTTTTTCTATGTTAATTTCTGGTCTTGTATCTCTACGCTATCTCCATTATTCGCACCTTTCTGTTTTTGACTTTGCTCCTTTTTTGCTTTATACAGGACCATAAAAATACAAATACAAAATGTTACCTTAAATTTATGTCGAAATTTGAGCCTTTATTGTTGTGGTTTTAATTTTCAACATATCCGGCTCTGCAAAAACTTTAACTTAACGATGTTTTTATTAACATGTTTTAACATACTTATGTAACTTTTTCTGTTTCTTTTATTTCAGGTGAGTCTGCGGTTTCTATTTAGAAAGAAAAAAAAAAAAAAAAATCATAAACACTGGCACAAATCACGTGATCAGAAGAGATTACCTGTGTAGAGAATATACACGTATGTGCCTGTGTGTGTATGTGTTTGATTGTAAAGAGCTCTCTCTCTCTCTCTCTCTCTCTGACAGAAAACTCAGTAAAACAGGTAAATTGATAAAAGCTTTCAGTGATAAAAGTTAAATTGTTGTCTTTGTAATACAATATTTACCATACTTTAACGTAATCCTTTGATTTAATGTTTTTTGTGTTTGCTGTTTTTTCTTTTGTTTTTATTACGTTGGACACTTTATTATATTAAGGCCTGCTGGCATTAAATGTTTAACAATTTCATTTTTAGACCCTTTTAGCTGTTGTTGTTGTTGTTGTTTTTGTTGTTGTTGTTGTTGTTGTTGCTGTTATTGTGGTGGCCTCAAGTTGATTTAACAAATTGCAGATTTGTAAGCTTTGATAAGTTTTATGTTGATTTAGAACTTTTTATTTGTTGTTTCTGTTTTTTCTTCTTGTTTTTGTTTATTCTTTGATACTGTGCAATGTCAAAAATAACCCCGAAAAGTTAATTTATAAGAGTTTTCCGTCTTAGGATGAAGTAAGCAAAACAGTTTGGCTATGATTAAGGAAAAAAAAAGAAATTAGATATACATATATATATATATTTCAAAATAAACAGGCAGCGAGATTTTCGTTGTCCCTTTTTTTATCATAAGATAAATAAGGACAAAAGTGAAAATTAATTTAAAACTTTTCAGATTATATAATTAATAATAAAATGGTCAGCATTGCACAAACAACGTTATAAGTCAATTAATAATGGCAAAATTTGCATGTTTGGGTTAAAAACAAAAGGACAGCTGGATAACATCAAGGTAGAGGATTGATGAGGGAATTTTTTAATAAAGTTCAAATTGAATTTTAAAGTTTGCTTTTAAGATTTTTCGATGTAGTGAGATTTTTTATTCTCTGATTAAATTATATGTCCAAAGGCTCATTTTTATTTTTTAAGTTAAACAACTAAGCTTGAAAGCTTGATAAAAGCAAATTGTAAGAACAAAGTAATAATTTAGTTAAGTAACTTAACTTTTGCAAAACTCAATTGAAGGTTTAATTAAGGGATTTAAAATGAACTTCATTTTTAGAAAGAGTAGTGGAAAGCTTTTAAAATTGTATTAAAATTGAGTACCTTTTAGGTATGCTTTATTAAAAGCTTTTATATTTTTCTAAAAGAAACTGAATATTATCTTTATTTAAAGCAGTGATGACCAAGCGCACACACTATTACACGTTTGCATGTATGTGCAACATTAAAAGCTTATCACTGAAATAATTTTAACGGTGCAGAATTTTGAAAGCTTTCTTAAAGCCTTATGCACAAAAAAAAAACAATAATAAATTCACGCGAACTGACATTTTTCTATTCAGCCTATTGCAGACCTATTTTTTTTTGACAAAATCATTAACTAGCGAAGTACAACACCACTGACTGGATGTAAAAGATCAAGTGGACAAAACGACACTAACATTACTGCTTGGACTCTGCCTGCGGACATAAAGCCTTTTAGCAGCGCTTCGTATATAACGAACATATTGTGGAAAAACTTTATTTTAGGAAAGAGTAGTTAAGAGCTTTTTTAATTTTATACTAAAAATCTCAAATGAACTTAATATTAAGAAAGTTTACTTAAACTGGTTAATTTCTTTTTCATCAGAAAATTTTATCATAAATCAACAAAATATTAACCTTGTTTTCAGAGAGCTTCCAAAATTATTTATAATATAAAAAACCTCAAAGTGGTTTAATTTTTTAATCAGAAAATTTTATCATAAATCAACAAATTATTTCATTTAAAAACCTCAAACTTGCTTCATTTAACGAAAGCTTTATTTTTTACTTTTTAAAATTTTCATTCAAAAGGAAAATGTAAATGAAAGCAATAACATTTTTTCTTTATGAAAAGCTTTTTTATTTTTTCATTGAACTTTCACAATTTAGCTTACTTTTAAGAAATCTTTGTATGAAGCGTTTCATTAAATGAGGCAAATAAACTGAATTCAGAATAATTTGATTTTAATTTTTTATTTAGAACTCAAAATAGGCTCCATTTTAGAAAAACGTACAAACAGCTGTATGGTTTCTTTATTAAAAACTTCAAATTCAACTGCATGGAAAGGAAACTTAATAAAAAGCTTATTGATTTTTTTTCAATAAAAATATTTGCGGTTTTTAGCTTAAGTTTTTCAATTTTTCCTTCAAAACATAAGCCAAAAAAAAAAAGTTTTGTTCAAAGCTTTTAATCTTTTTTGATTAAAAACCGACTTTGATTTTAGGAAAGATTTGTAATTTTGTTGATAAAAACAGCAAAACAACTTTGTTTAATGAAAGCTTTTGCAAAAATGTTTTGTAAAACAGCTTTTGCAAAAAGTTTGTTTAATTTTTCATTAAGTGTGCTAAAAAGAACTTAATACCTAGAAAGCTTATGCAAAGCTTTTCAAGTGTTTTATTAAAAACTGCAAACAGACTTAATTCTAAAATCACTTTATAAAAAACATTTTAATTTCATATTTAAAACTCTTATTAGCTTCATTTTAGAAAATCTTAAGCTTAAAGCTTAAAAAGGCCGATTTCTTCATTAGAAACTCCAAATTAATAGCTATAAAGAGATATGTAGTTGAAAGTTATTTTTTTTTTTTCAATAAAATCTGCGAATAAGCTTTGTTTGAGGAAAGCTTCTAAGTTTAATCATTAAAAACCTTAGCCTCAAATAATTTTTTTCAATGCTATGTGAATTTTAATTAAATTTGAAATTTTTTGCATTGAAGTCTCAAAAGAATAATTTTAAAAAAGCTTCATGACAAATTTTTTTATATTAAAAACTTTAAATTGTCTTAATATTTTGATTGCTTAATAAAAAGCTTTTAAATACTTTATTATTTAAACCTGTAAATTTTCTGTGTGTAGAGAAAGCTTTCTAAATTTTCCATTAAAAACATCAAATGAAAGTAATTTTAAGAGAGCTTTTTTCATTTAAAACTTTAAATCATTGGTGATCGCAACATGTTTTCCCATAACACGCGGTCGTCGTGTTTCTTGTACTTTTGTGCACGAAGTAACAATCGGTTCGGTAAGTTCGTACACTGCGTAAAAGTTTTTTTTTTGCTGTGTTCTAAGTTTCAAGTCAGTGTGCTTTTAACACTACGCTGTGTTGGTTGCTGTTTTATGCGATTGAAGAGTTGGTTGCTGTTTTATTTATGAATTAAATATTTTGCAATGTTTAAGGAATGCTCGTGTGTACAATTTTTATTTTCGGAAAATTTTTCTTGTGAATCAAAATGCATGGCTTGCTTTCATACAGTAACTACAGTAAAACAGAGAAACCAGCCAGCTTGAGAACCTCGTCCTTTTTGAAGTCGCTTAAAAAAAAAAATACATTCTAGTCATCACTTCTACCTTATTTTGATCTTTTCTATTTAAAAAAAGCGAAAAGCAAACACAAAAATAAAAAATAAAACTTTATATTGAAAATACAACATTCGACAATATTGTCGTGAAAGCTTTTAACAACTTCTTGGTTTAGTGTCGAGCTGTGCACTCAGAAAGCTCTCTTTGTTATTGTTTGAAACATGTGTTGATCACCACTGCTTTAAATTTTCTTTTTGTATTCAAAGTTTTTTTTTTATTTTTCTTTAAAGACCCCAAATGAAAGCAATTTTAAGAGAGCTTTTCAAAAAGCTGTTTAATTTATTTCGTTAAGAGCTTCAAACAATTTTATTGTTATTATAAATATTTATTTAAAGTATTTTTGTGTTTTTATTCAAAAACCACAAATTTATGTTATATAAAAAAAGCATGTATTAAAAGCTTTGAATTTTTTCCATTAAAAAAAAAAAACTAAAAAATATGTCAGATATTCATTTGGCTTATTTTCGTTATACATAAACACAAAATCAATTTATTAAAAAAAGGTAAAAAAAGTTGTAAAAACAAGCTTTACGTGCGCTTTAAGCTACGTCTTTGTTGTTGTAACTAGCCTCAAACCCACAACCAAACACAATGATGACAACAACAATTCAGTTCAAGCTGCTGCTCCTTAATGAAATGCAAACTCAGGCCAAAATGAAATAAAATAAATTCACAAAAAACCCAAAAAAAAAATAAGGATAGGTCAACACGGCTCTGAAGTTAGGTTTGAGAAAAAAAAAAAAATATAAAAAAAAAAAATAGAAAAAACCAAAGAGCACAAACAAAAATTAAACGCATTACAAAGAGCAGAAGAAGCAGCAGCAACATCAGCATCAGCAGCAAATTTATTGCTCATTGATTTATAGCCGAAATTGTAAAGTGCGAGATTGCAATTGCGAAAATGTTGTCATGCTGCCTTGTCGGTTGGTGTTGTAATCAAAATATTGCTGTTGGCATTGTTGTTGTTCTTGTAGTTGTAGTTGTTACCGAGATTGCGTTGTTACCAGAGTAGGTTTGAAGAAGCAGCATAAAGCCTGCTGTAGATATTTTCTTTCTATTTTTTGGACTATTCAAAAACGTGCCAAAAATAAAAAAAAAAGAAGGAAATACTACATTAAGCCGATTAAAAGAATTGTGGCAATCATGTTGTTGCCTTTGGTTATGGTGAAAAATGTTTATTTTTCACTCATTTAAATATTTAAGCAAAATTTAAGTTGCAGAAGTGTAACAAAAATTTTTTGTAACATATATTTTTTGAAGCCAGATTACTTAAACAATTCGTTTCTGTAAAACATATTTTATGGCAAATATTTTCAAAGAAAACAACTTAAATGAAGTTAGCCAAAAATTTATGAAACAATAAGAATTCGTTCAAAAACTTTTGACAAATATCTATAATATCAAAGAACTGACACTAATTCACGCATTTTCGTTAGGTTGGATGACTTTCTGATTGTGTTTCTAATTGCGGCATATAACGGAATTAAATACATTAAATACTATGACCCAATTTTTAATACCAAACCAAATTTTTAATACAATTTTTTATATTGTGATCTATTAAAAGCTTCATAAATTAAAAATAATTAAAAAATTTTAGTTAATTCCTGTTGCCAAATTGACTGAAAAGGTACAAGATGTCAGATGTCACACCAAGCTTAACAGCTAAGCCACAAGATTTCTGAATAATAATTTTTTAAACAACTTTTGACAAATATTTAAAACAAAAATTAACTAACATTAACTGAAAGATATTCGTATGGCTGGATATCTAGTGGATGTTTAGCTTGCATATAATATTAAACGATGATTGAACGACGATGAACATTAAACCAGTTGCGCCTCTCAGAGCTATCTCAGTTTTTAATAACTACAGTAAGTTAAAATTTTTAGTTCTGTTAAGTTTGCAAGTCGGGGCCAATCAAATAGGATAGTATCCAAATACAATGGATAGTATCAAGTTTTTTTAAATAGACTATTATGCATTAAATAGTTTAAGCTTCAAAACATCATCAATATATATGTAAATCCAAGAATTCTGTACTAAGTACTTTTAATGAATCTTGTTTTAAAATAAAAATACGTTAAAGTTTTCTCGTATGTATTTATAAAAAAACTTACTAGCCGTATGTATACTGTAGCTGTTAAAATTTATATATAAAAAATACTTCAAATATACTTTTTAGGACTCAAAATGTGTTCAAGAATGGTAAAGTCTTGAAATTTTCAAAAATTGCTTTTGTTTTTAATTCCGTTATATGCCGCAATTAGAAACAATTAGAAATTAAAATTTTTAAAGTTATTTTATAAAAAACATTTATTATTTTCGTGTTATTTTACACAAAAATATTCTATATATATAAAAAAATTTAGTTTAAAATAAAAAAACAAATTTTTGTATTATATAGTTATAAACACTTACGAAATCTTGTGTTCAAACTGCTTCGTTAAAAACCAAAATGCGTAGTAGTTTAAAGAGATGAAAAAGGCTATGTTTATAATTCCGTTATATGCCGCAATTAGAAACACAAGCTGATTAATATCAAGTCGTTTAAAGAACTAGTTTAATTTGATCAAAATGTTTAGAATTGGGCTATATTTTTAGTTTCGTTATATGCAAACCATAAGAAACATACATAAAAAACTATATCTCTTTGAAAATAAAGATTTTAAAAGTATTATATAAGCAAATTTTTAAACTTATAAACTTTTATTAAAAAAAAAAAAATTATAGCTTTTGATTGTTATTTTTGAATAAGAATATCCAGACATTTAAAATTTTTAGTACCTATTAACACATAAACACATAGCAAAATGTGTTCAAAATACTTTGCTGGAAGGTAAAATGTATTGCAACTGTTTGTTAAGATCAAAACGTATAGAAATGGTCCATGTTTTTAATTCCGTTATATGCCGGAATTAGAAACACAAGCTAAGAAATACTCATCCATTTAAAAAACGTGTTTGCTATTACCAAAATATATAAAAATAGGCAATGTTTTTAATTCCACTATGTGCCGCAATTAGAACCATGCTTCAAAAACTAACTCCCTTTGGCTATGTGCTCTGATCAATATGAGAGTAAAATTCTAAAGGGAAATTAAATTTTTAAAGGTTTGTGCACTTTTCACCTACAATATAGTATTCGATTCAACAAATCGACAGCTTTCAATTAGTGATGTTTTTGAGAAAGAACATCTTGGATTTTTTTTTCTCTTGCAGATTTTAACACATAGTCATATAAAAAATTGTGTTCGAAATACTTTGTTGAAAGGCAAAATGCATTGGAATGGTTTGAAAATATCAAAGCTATTCAAAATAGGCAATGTTTTTGATTCCGTTGTATGCCGCAATTAGAAACAAGCGAAATTTTTCACATCCATTAAAAAAATAAGTTTAAAATTATTTACAAATATAAAAGTAAGCAATGTTTTTTATACCCGTTATATGCCACAATTAGAAACATAGCGCTCTGATTAGTATGAAATGAAAGTTTTTAAAGGTATTATAAACACAAATTTTTAAAATAATCATGCAATTTTTGACAAAAATGTGCTATTTTAATTCAAGAACATCAAAAGGATTTAATTTGTGATGCTTTTGAGTAAGAATATCTAAGATATTTTTGTTTCTTTGGCTTAAAGCATATAGACATATAACGAATTGTGTTGAAAATACTTTGTTGAAAGGTAAAATGCATTGAAATGGTTTGAAAATATCAAAACTATTAGATATAGGCAAAGTTTTTAATTCTGTTGTATGCCGCAGTTAGAAACACAAGCAGAAATTTGCATATTTATTAAACAATTATCTTAAAATTATTAACACATAAAATTAGGCAATGTTTTTAATTCCGTTATATGCCGCAATAAGAAACACACCAAGAAAACCTTCTATATTTGGCTAAGCGCTATGATCAATATAAAATAAAAGCTTTTAGAGGTATAATAAACAAATGTTTTTTAATTTTCATTAAGTTTTTAACTACCAATGTACTACTTTAATTCAAGTACTTCAAGAGAATTAAATTAGTGATGTTTTTGAGTAAGAATATTGAAGAAATTTTTGTTTCTTTGGCTTTTAGCACATATACATATAACAAATTGTGTTCGAAATGCTTTTAATTCCGTTACATACCACAATTAGAAACACAAGCAGAAATGAAACTTAACTTCAATTAGTTCTGACTCATTAGAGCTGCCTCAGTTTTTCATAACTGGCCTGCAATTTCAATACGTTAGAACTTTTAGTTCTGGTAAAGTTATTGTTGCTGCAATTATTGCCATTGTTGTTGTTGTCTTTTTTTGTTGTTGTTGTTGCTTCACTGTCCATTAAGATTTACATGCTTACACTTTACAACAAAAGTTAACGTCAACTGAAAATCAATCAAGATTATTTTTCGTACATTTCCGTCTGTACAACGAATGTTGGCTCATTTTCGTTTGTTGCTAGCCGTTGTTGTAACTATTGTTGTCGTTGTATTTACCATGTTTTTGTCCTTTGCCATTTTTGTAAAAGGCACACGCTATGGCTAGTCAACCAACCAGCCAGCCAGCTAGTGCTGTTGTGAATAATTTTAATCTGAACAACAACAAAAGGAACATTATCTACTACAACAACAACAACTACAACATTATTGCTTGTATTATACAATCGCAAGTTGGGGCCAAGCAATATATTTGTCAAATATCGCCCGAAGTCTGCAATTTTTAATACCGGCACATTCAATGGCAACACTGGACACAATGACGATGACAGCAGCAGCAGCAGCAGCAGTAGCAGCAGCTGTTGTTGTTATTGCTGAAACTTACATTGTAGTAGATAGGCTTACAATGTTGTCGCAGGATAGACCAAAATGGGCTCTGTTGAGTGGCATACAGAACAGGTATTTTTTGGCATTTATGTTTGATAAGAATATCCGGAGTGCCAAGGTACACACACACGAAGGCTGTGTTTGTGAAGGTTGTGTAACTGTTTAACTTGCGTGGGTGTGAGTAAGAGCGTGCTGCAGGTCAAGTGTTGCCAGACATAATAAACTAATGTTAAATATTAAATATAGTTAAGTCGCACAAGGTATGAAAAGTAAGCAACTTAAGAGCATCCCAAGAGCTACGTCAAAAGCTTTGAAGTGTAACTTTTAAATATAGCCTGAAGGTTACAACAAAATTCAGATAGTTTTTGGCAAGCAAAGGTGATGAAAGGTGATGCAAATCTTGTGTAGGTTCATTAGACAAATGTAATTAATTTGGACACCGAGCTCTTAGTTTGTGCTTAATACCAGGCAGTACTGGCTACATAAGCCTTAAGCTGTATGAACTAAGCTTAAGTGTTGAAAAAAAATTACTTAATTCAATATTTGCATATGTTATTGTTAGGCTATAAGTTTAAAAATAGATATTAAACTCTTAAAAAATACAGTCCTTAACAACGCAGAGTTAATAAGTAACGTTGAAGGCATAAACATTTGCTGCATTGTTAATGTTTCTAATTCCGTTATATGCCGCATTTAGAAAAACAATACAAAATGTATTCAGTTTTTCTTGAGTATTTCAATTAGCGTGAAATTATAGTTTTTATAGGTAAATATTAAAATACTTTACAAAAATTACCCTTTTTTTAGAAAATAAAGCAAAACCTGTTCAAAATTTAGCATGTTTCTTATTCCGTTATGTGCCGCAGTTGAAAACATGTTACAAATCGTTTACTTTGTTTTCATTATTTCAGTCAATTTAAATTTTTAGTCTTAATGTCAAAATATTTTCATCGATGTTATATAAATTTTGCTAGAAATCGTTATTTCTAATTCCTTTATATGCCTTTATGTATTCGTATATGAAACACAATACAAATGTGATTCAGTTCTTACTGAATGTTTCAATAAAAGCAAAATTAAAGATTTTAGATGTGTATGCTAAAACATTTTAAAAAAATTACCTTCTTGAGAAAATTTTGTTATAATTTAAGCTTCTAACAGCAACAACTTTTCAAAATTTAACATGTTTCTAGTTCCGTTATATGCCGCAATTAGAAACACAAAACAACAATTTATCAGTTACTTGCGTGTTTCAATTAATATAAAATAATAGTTATTATACGTTAATGTAAAAGTATTTTACAAAAATTAAATTGTTTTAGAAAATTACGTTATAATTTAAGCTTTAAGTAGCAAATATTTTTCAAAATTTAGCATGTTTCTTATTCCGTCATATGCCGCAATTGAAAACATGTAAAAAAGCGTTTAGTTTCTCTTGATTATTTCAGTCAGTTTTAATTTTTACTAACTAAAAGTTTTTTTAATTTAATAATTGTAACTGTTTCTAATTCCGTTATATGCCGTTATATATTCGTGTATGAGACATAATACAAAAATTATTTAGTTGTTCTTGAATGTTTCAATTAAAGTAAAATTAAAGTTTTTATATGTTTATGAAAAAATTTTTTACTAAAATTACCTTTTTTAGAAAATTAAGTTATATTTTATGCTTCTAATAGCAAAAACTTCAAAATTTAACATGTTTCTAATTCCGTTATATGACGCAGTTACAAACATGTTAAGAATAGTTTTAACTAATTATTTCAATCAATTTTAATTCATAGTTCTAAAATATTTTAAATATTTTCACCGACGCAAAATTTGGTAAAAGTTTAATAAAAAATATTTTTGTAGAAAATTAATCCACTTATTTCGTTTAAACAACAAATGAATACTGAAATATTTTTAAAGCTTTTTTAACTCAAAACTTAGGTGTATATAATCCGTATCCGTAAGAAATTAAATCAGATTTGTCAACTTATTTCTAGCAATTGGAATTCTTTTCTCAAGCTTTTTAAAACTGCCACTTCAAAAATTCTGTTGATATATACAAAAAATTTTCTTTTCAAGAAAATTTCAAGAATTTTCGTATCTAATTTGAATATCTTTAAAATGTTTTATTGAAGATATAGGCATATTTTAACGCTCTTTCTGGCACAAAGTGTATAAAAATTGTCTTTAAAAATATTTTGGGGGACTTTACAATGTTTTTCGTTGCTTTTTGAAAGCTAAAAATTAACTAAATTTTTTAGTTTTTAATTCCGTTGTATGCCGGAATTAGGAAAACGTGATTTCTGTAGTGTTTTGATCAATATAAATTTAAAGTTCTCAAGAGATAATGTCAACCCTTTTGGACTAGACTATGAAAAAGTATTGTTTTCAATAAATTATAGAAATTTTCGTTCCAGCATTGAATATCTTAAAAATGCTTTGTTGAAGATATAAATCTTTTTTAAACTCTTTCTTGCTCAAAGTCTATTCAAAACTATTTTTTAGGCTTCAAAACTTTTTCCTTGCTTTTAATAGCCTTAAAATTAAGTAAAATTTTAAGAGTTTTTAATTCCGTTATATGCCGCAATTAAAATAGCCTAAAGAAAAACTAACAAGCTGTTCTGTAGTGCTTTGATCAATACGAATTTAAAGTTCTAAAGGCATAATATCAACCCTTTTGCAACAGACTACTTTTAATCACATAGCTGTAAGTTACGAAATATTCTGTAAACTATTAATATACTTTTTACGTTTAATAATAGTTTTTAAATAAAAAAAAAAAAATACTTATTGAAGTTTTTCCTCTTACTTCTTCCAAACCTAATAAAAAGTTTCTAATTCCGTTGTATATAGCGTTCGACTAAAACTGAAATTTTGGCCCACACCGAGATTCGTCCCTTTTTGTAAAATTAAGCCGAAACTAAAACTGATTATTTATATTTGGTTTTAGATGTGAACAGAAATTTCATACACATGTGAATAAATAATTTTATATAAAATAAATATTTTTTTCAATAATTATTTGTCGTATGTTATGCAAAATATAAGATACTGCATGCAATTTTTAAAATTCGGGTTTTGCCATATTGCGGAGAAAAAGCCGTAAATAAAACTGTTTGAAAATTACCGTAACTGTTGGAATATTGTGTCGGACACTAGTTATTTGCCGCAAAACGAGTATGCACTAGTTGAAATGTATGCTTGAAAGGTTGAAAATATATAAAACTACGCCATTTTTTAATTCCGTTATATGCCGCAATTATAAACACATATTAAAAACAATCTAACCTTTTAAAAATGTTGTTTAAAATAACCAAAATACTCAAAAACAGGCAATTTTTTAATTCCGTTGTATGCCGTAATTATAAACACAAGCCGAAAATTAAACAGCCTTACGAATATGCTTCAACTAATGCAATTTTGCTGTTTTTTTTAAATTTTTGTCTACTGTTTTTAAACTATTATTATTTCATATATATTTTCATCACGTATTGCTTAAAAAATATTTTCTCTCGAAAATATTTGCAGTAAATAAGTGCATTTATAATTAAAACTAAGTCAAAAACACAAACAAGTTTTCATTATCAGACCCTCATTTTTTTAAAGCAGTTATTTTTGAGCTTGAGCAAATTACTTTAGAAATTTTTTGTAATAAGTATGTCTTTAAAATTCAAGATTTTTTCAACATTTTGATGGAAATTCTTAGAAGTTTTTACTGCGTGACTCGCATAAATGTTGCGAGAATTTTCTCAGCATAATGCTTATCTCTACGACTTCAGCGCAGTGCATCTTGAGTAAAGCCCATAGCCACACTTGGTGGCCATTTATTTGTTGTTTTTTCTTTAACTTTTTTGTTCTATGTTTGTTTTTACCACACTGCCTGATTATACTTACTTATATTACAATTTTTGCCTTTTCTTTTATATTGCTACTTACAACACCCAGCAATGAACAATCAAAGCGGTAGTGCAGAAAATAAAGTCAACAAGCAATTATCACACTTTTTGCCACAGCGTGTTGAAGTAACGGCATAAGAGAAAAAAAAAACAATAGGTAAAAGTAAAGAGAAAACTAAAAAAGCCAAAATAACAAACAAACATTTGTAAGATACAGAAAAATGTAGGTATTAAGCTAATACATATAAAAAGGATATCAAAATGAAAGGAAAATTAAACCAGCAAGCAGCACAATTTTGTAAACGATATCTAAGCCTGACTGGTAATTTCAGTGCTTTTTTTATCTGGCTGCTCTTCTGCTTTGCCATTTTTTTTTTTTTTTTATCCTTTTCTTAATTCGTCTTTGGTGCACCCACCCAAAGCTGACTTCTTTAGATTTTGCTTTCTTGAAAACAACGGGAATGAAAAAAAATTAAGCAGGTATTAGCTTTGCTTAGCGGCTGGTTACGCTGCGATATGCCAAGCTTTTGCTATACATACTACTATTTTCTTAAGTACTCTCCTTTGTAATACATACTCCTATTTTACGCTTAATTCACTTTTTATTTGCAGTGCACTTAAGTGCATTTGCCACAAACTGAACGTGTTACAAAATAAATGTAAGGATTTCGCAAGCTTTGCAGGTTTTTTGACTAGTGGTTTTTTAACCCTCGATAACCAATGTTCATCGAACGAGTTGGTTCGACTCAATAGCAGCAAGCTATAAAAACACTCGTATTTTACGTGTAAATCTAAAGTTTTTGGCATGAAAATGTTTAAAAACATTTTTTATGACCATTTTGTGTTTATTTTAATCAAAACCTAAACTTTTTACTAATAGTTTTTAATTCCGTTGTATGCCGCAATTAGCGTAATGATAAAAAGTTATTTAAGAAGAAAAAAAAAATGTGTATGACATGGAAAAGCATTTAATTTTTAATATTTTATTTTAATGCATATGTTAAAATCTTATTTTTTTTTTAATAGTTTTTAATTCCGGTGTATGCCGCAATTAAAAAAATGTAAAAAAAAAACGTATATATGATTTGGAGAAACATTTTGTGCTACAATTATTTCTAATGCAACAACCTGAACTTCTAATTAATAGTATTTATTTGCGTTTATATTGTTATTAAAAATTCACATCTAGATGATAAGATAAATAAGGTATAATTTGGAGTACTGTCAATGTACTGTGTGAATAAATCTCGAATTAAATTTTTTATTAAAGCAGCAACTTTTCCGTTGCAGTTTTTAATTTAGTAATTTTTAATTCCGTTGTATGCCGTAATTAGAGGAATGGAATGGTTCAAAAAAAAAAAATGTGTATATTATAAGATGTACTGTACAATTAGAAGCCTTGTTTAAAAAATCCCTTTCTTTGGTTTTTATATAAGCAAACTTACAATTTTTCTTAGTAGTTTTTAATGCCGTTGCATGTCGAATTTAGCTTAGTAGTGTTTAATTCCGTTGCATGTTGAATTTAGAAAAATTGTTTAAAAAACAAAAAGTTTGTATTTAATTGGCTGTTTTACTTAATTAGGTGTGTTCATTTAAGAAATCTCAGTTTTTTCTGTTTTAAATTCTGTTTTAAATCTCTTGTTTTAAAAAATTACTATTTTTTTTTTTATATAACCAGAACTGCAACTTTTCTCGATAGTTTTTAATTCCGTTGCATGTCGAAATTCAAAAAATTAAAAAAAAAAAAAACTATAAAGTTTGTATATTATTGGATTTTCGACTTAATTAGGTGTGTTGTTTTTAGAAATCTAATTTTTTTTCTTATTCCGTTCTATGCCGTAATTAGAGAAATGCTACAAAATAACAACCAACTTTATATATAATTAAGAACATTGTTTCGTTAGGTATATTGTTAAAATAAATTGAACTCCTTTTTAATTAAAACTAAAACTACAAATTTTCCTTAGTAGTTTTTAAATCCGTTGTATGCCGCAATTAGAAACAATTGCTTTTCTATTTTAACTTGAAAGTGTATATTCCACAAAAGCACTATTTTGGCAACTACGCAAAAACAGAATTAGTTTTTCCATAAAAATATGCAAAGAGCTAAATAAATAATTAGTTTATACAAATTGGCATTTCGTATTTTCCTGCAAGGTTGAAAGGAATATATAAAATTATGAGGCGTAAATTATAAGAAAAATTAGAACGTAATAGTTAGATATTCAAATAACATGTACGTGACTGTTTAAGCCTTCTGGAAATCATGTAATGACCTACCATAACATGTTTTGTATGAAGCACATTTCTGTTAGTGTTTTTTTTTTACGTTTTTTCCGTCTAGACAATATTTAATGTTTTTTTTTTTTTGTTGCTTTTGATATACTAATTTTTATCAACACGGCACGTAAAACTTATGTGTTTTTTTAATTAACACTATTTATTTTATAGTTATTTTGAGGTGTTGTAAAAATGTCTTATTAAATTAAACTTAGCAAGTTATGTTTAAGTGTTTTTGGTTGATTTTTTACGATATTTTCATGTTGATTTGACGAATAGTTTTATTTTACGCTATCATAAAAAGTTACAACTATATTTTTGCACTAACATCTAGTTCACGATTGTGGTTCCGTTGTAAATTCATTCAAGCTTTTTTGTATATCATTTTTACGAGCTTTTATAATGCTGACAAAATTTGTTACAATGTTGACAACTATTACTAAATTTTACGCAAATTTTATGAGTTTTTCGCGTGAAATATTTGAATGCGGTTTTCGCATTTTAAGACTGTTATAATGCTAATGGTTGCCGCAAATATTCAAGACAAAAGAATTGAATTTTTTGCGAAGTGATATGAAATTGTCAATTGTTTATTATTCCGTTTTAAGCCGTAATAAGAAACACCGCACTTAAACAATCTTTTCGGACTTTTGGATTTCAAATAATGTGATTTGTAAATTCTAAATAATAGGAGCTTACATAAGATTTAGCAACATATAATTAAAATTTGTTATACCAACAAATTCTTAAATTAACGAAACGCTTTCGAAGTATATCTAAAATACTATATGGTATATAAGAATGCCAGAAATTTCAATGAGAGCAGCTCAACAAGAAACTCGAACGTATTTAAGAACACAGATGCACAACACCTAAGCCCATCTTAAGCCCACCCAAATTGCCCTTCGCCCTTCGCCCTTCACGAACACTCTCCTTATAATTTCACTTACACGTTAAGTGAAAAAATAGAAAAATCTAACTAAAACGAATAGCAAATCCATAGACAAAGTTTAGCAGATTAACAGCAATGATTCGTTATAATGAGGAATTAACGAGTCTTTGATGTGATACAAAAAAAAATCTTCTATTTTTCTATAACTTCATTTTCTGTTGTGCTGTGTTCAAATTTTTCTTAGGTAAATAAAGCTCTATAAAATGAACAGAGGCGCTCATGTGTACTGGCTTAGTAGGGGACGAATATTGGTTGTATAGAGTCTAGTTGGGGGGGGGGGGGGGGGAGGGGGGAAGTAGTATATAGTTCTTAATAAAGCCTTTGTTACACTCACCAACATCAAGTCTTATATACATGCACATGTATTTACTAACGTATTTATGTACCAAAGCGTTTGTACAAAAAAACTACAACAACAACAACAAAATAATTCCTGATAATGACAGCTGGGAATTAACAAGACAAACAGCAAAAATTTTAGTATTTTTTTGAAAGAAATTCAAGGAAGTAAGAAGAAAAAAAAAACATCAGGTCAAAAGAGTATAGAAATAAATGAGTATAGAAATAATATTGGCTGGCTAATGACAGACCAAAGCTGGTGTGAACAAAAAAAAAAAAGTTTCAAGCACAAATAAGGATGCCAAAGAAAACAATAACTTTTTTCAACACTAACTGAGATAATTTTCCAAGAAATTGAGATATGTTTGTATTTAGTTTTTTTTTTTTCTTGTAAAGATTTTCATTTGCTTAGCTGCCAGTTGATATAGAAGCTGCGATACAGGAAAGCGTTTTTATTGTGTTGGCTGACTGTGAACTGTTGTTATTGCTGCCATGGTTAAAACATAGTTTATTGTTGCAGACATTTTGAGTAATTGATGAAATTAATTGGTATGCTATTTAAGTGAAGTTTAAACTAACTGCGGTTGCTGGAATACAAGAGATTCAAGTATTTCTGCGGTTTCATTCGCTCATTTCCATCATGGTAATGGTAATTAAATTTAATCTTTATTTGTTTCTTGATGGTGATTAGAAAGTTTTGCAATACAATAGCAAGCAATTTAACGCAAATGACTGGCTCATTTATTTAAGAAATTAAAATCTATTATTTATAATAAAAGTTAATTTAAAAAAACCATAAAAAAATAATAAGGAAATTCGAAAAATTAAATTTTGTGTTAACTGCTTAGTGACCCATAAAAATTTTGAGTTCATGGTAAAGTTTTTTGAACCTTCAACTAACAAAATTCGCAAAAAAATTCCAAAAGACTTGATAATAGGGTGAGGTGGTGTTATGTATACCATGGGGTGATGTGTAACACGGTGATTTTTCGTAAAAAATCTTAACATAACTTGACACCATCTTGTTTTTCATAAGTGTTGGAAGTAGGCAGACATACATTTCTTTAGAGATCGTGTGAAATTTTTGTTAAAAAAACTTTTTTTAAATTAACAAAAAATAGCGTCTCGGATAAAATTTTCTACTGCAGCCGTGGCGCCGTGGGTAGAGTGTGTGGCCCATACGCCAGAGAACCCTGGTTCGAATCCCACCTGACACAGAAAGTTTTTTCAATTAAAATAATTTTTCTGTTCGGCCGTCACCTATCTGCAGACAATGGTAAGCCCCAAAGAGCAAAAATTGCCATAAGAAGTTTATTGAGAACATAAACTTTCGGAGTTCGGAGTCGGCAGAAAATATGTCCAGTTCTCGATCATTTGTGTTCAAACATTTCATAACACACACAACAGAATTGATCATAAGAAGCTCGGTCAAAGTCCTTTCAAGGGCTGAAATGGCCATTTCGTTTTTATTCGTTAGATGTAAAATGTGGTATTGCTTAATATCTTTAAATATAACAACAAATTTTACATTTTTTCACGTTGTGGTTGAATTCTATTAATGTGAAAAAATTTACTTACATTGGAGTGATGTATTGCACTAATAGTGGGGTGATGTGTAACACATCTTACACAATAAAATTGCCATCAAAGTGGCAACAATGTCAAATTCTGAAATGCATTCACATCAATGGCATTAAAAGAGATCGGCCCAAGTTATACTATTCAGCCCAGACCAAAATCCAATCGTGGTAAGAAGTCAATGTAAAACTCTGTTCTAATAACGCCACAGAAAAGTTTACAGTTGCAGGTGCAGGAGATTTCATTTAGTTCTTATAAAAATATGCACCTTTAATAAACATAAAAACTCAAAATAAATAAAAAATTAAAGTTCCTTATCCTTAAACCACCATTTTGTTGGTGTTACACATCACCCCATCGATATGAAAATCCTATTTCATCCACTTCCCAAAATATTCAACAACCATGAAAACATTCACTTTGAATTGGTTCTTCTGCAAGGAATAGGCATTAAAACCAATCAAAAATTCGATTTTTTCGACACTTTTATTGGAGCAAATAAAAACGTGTTACACATCACCCCTAGTTCAGCCTAATTATGAAGTGCCGGCATAGTTAAGTTCCATAGTACTACCATAGCCATAGTTTATAGTTATAATTCCGTTATGTGCCACAATTAAAAACACAAATAGTGAAGACAAATATTTAAAATTATCGGTCATATATACTCCCATTCAAATTAAATGTATTTTAAATAATACACGTAATAAAATTTATCGTAGCTTGTTAAAATCTGAAACGTTTATAATTCCGTTATATGGAATAAAAACACACTACAAAATGACTCACACTAACTACAAATAAATAATTCTCGAATTTTTGATTTTTTTTTTTAAATTTTTATGTTCACTTCATTCCGAAATGGCGGATTGAGAAAGTTAAAAGAATTTAAGTATTTTCTGTATATTGAATGACAAGGCTCAGTTTAAAGTTATACAACATATTTCTTCTGTGAGGTTTTATTTGATTGGTGACCAGTCCAGAGCTGTGATGGGCTAAAACTGGGAGTAGCCGGGGCTAGTGCTACGAGGTCTGACCAAGGGCTTTAAAACTGGTACCACGGGCAGTCAGCGGCCCCCGGTGTATGTCTTGCTTCTGCTGGCATATGCTGGGCTGACTGGAATGGGCTGGCCCTTTGGAGAGCTTTTCGTAGTGGCTGTGGCTTACCACCCATATCGCAGGCAGAGCTATCCAGCTCGGTGTGGTTTGCACTCTCAAACCGGACGCCATACCCTTAAGTATGGAAGAGGTTTTAGATAGGCCTCCACCCTAACCAAGGGTTGCGAAGTGTCATCACAACATGGAGCTAATTTGGTACCTTTGAACCCTCAAAGGGGCGCTGACCGACGCTTTGTTTTGGTCCCAATTGTTATGGAACAACGTAGAATAAAGCCTTTAAAAATCAGTTTCATTCAGATTGGTTTAAATGTTATTAAAAATTGTCCTTCCAAATATTGTAAGGATCGGTCAAGCAGTTTTTGAGCTAGGTTGCCTGCAGTTTTGAAAAACGTAGTTTTGAGAAAAACAACTTTAAAGTTATACGAAGACGTTGTTGTTCAAAACTTAATTAAATCACTATATATGTCACACAAAATAATTATTGTTAACATTCTTTGGAATTATCTCCCTCTCAAATATGTATACCGGTTTGAGCAGATAAAATATATGATATCAAATAGCAGCTGTAGTAACTTGATTTTTAAATTATATCAAACTCATGCACTGCTCGCTTTTGAAGCTTACAACTTTCTAAATATTCAAGATATCTTTATAAAATTTTGTTTATATATTTTTGATATATTTATAAGTCACTTAAAATTAAAAAAAAAATTTGGATTCTGGTATGTCTCTAAACGTATTGTCGGTCTTAAGAAGAGCTATAACAAACTAATTCCTTTTAATTTTTTAATACTTGCAGTTTTTATCAGTACATAATCTTTCCCGATAAATGGTTGTAATTATTTTGAATACTTTTCAAAATGCACCTTAGAATTTATCTGTGAAATTCATGATCGTACCAAGCCAAGATATTGTTTTGTTTTCCAAATTTTTCAATTTTCGTTCTAGTTCTCTAGAATCTTTGAGCTATTGAACTTGCAACTATCTTCGTATGCAAAAAAGAAACTCGTATATTCCACATGGAAAACTCGTAATATCTAAGCCAAGTTGCGTAATAATTGTCAACATTGTAATGTACAATTTTGACAGGGTTATGCAATCTCATAAAAAAACTTGCAGAAGACTTGATTAAATTGAAACCTCAACTATAGCTGTAAAAATAATTATGAGTATAACTTTTTATGATAGCATAAAATATAACTCTTCAAGTTGATATAAAAAGCTCGTATATTAATAAAATACAACTTGTAACAAATTTTCATAATACGTCAAAAATTTCAATGAAGTAATGAGAAAATCATATTTTTACGTCTTAGTTTATGTATAGCTTATATATAAAACATTAAGTTAATACATTAATTTCTGTGATGTGTATGCAGGCTGTTCTATTGTTTTAAGCTCAGTACGTATGGGTGGTAGGGGGAGTTTTCATTCGATTTTATCAAGTGAAAAATCAGAGTAAAAATATAAGATCATGACTTTTGTGCTTAATTTTAAGTCAGTAAATGCATTTTTGTAGAATTTTACGAGATTTACCGTTTGATGACGTCACTTTGTATAGAAGGTAGTCGTAGTACTGATTCAAATTTGCTAAATTTCATAATCAATGTTCATAAAAAAAATCAGTTTGTATGCTACATTTGAAGTCAGTAAATTCACATTTGTGGAAATTGAAGAGATAATACCATATTGATGAGGTAATTTTTTATAATCAGGGCTTATACTATAAATCAAAGCTCATTAATTGTTAGTATAAATTATATATCATGATAATATAATAATAATTTAATAAGTTTTTGTAAATTTTGAAGAGACTTCACGGTTTAAATAATTTGATCCATTTGGATCATCTTCGACATTGATTTTTAATTTAGATAGAAGCTTATAAACAGACAGACAAGGCTAAGCAACACGAGTAGTGAGCACCGCCGCCAGATTGGACGATTTATCGCCAATCGGGTAAATATCTCGTTAAGTGCCTGGTGATATTTTTGGCAATATTTGTAATTGAAACACTTTTTCATAGGCATCTAATGTGCATTTATGTGTCCTGAAGAATCTTTAAGTCATATAAGAACATCATTTCAAATACTTCCTCTATATTACCTACCTTATATCTCAAAGAACGGCTTGCAGCAGTAATCGAATACGAATCTTAGTTAGCATTTTCATGGGGCAACATTTTTTTAAAAAAAGTGCCATCCGAAAGCGAAGAATTTTGGGAGCAGCGTATAAAATTAAAACATCTGCAGGCGAAAAAAATACCTATCTATGTTGACATTTATCTTGCTGTCCTGGCAGCATTCTTACGCATTTGTGGCACGTATTTTATCTGTCATGGATATGACCTAAATAAAAATTTGTAAAAGGATGAAGTTGGATATGCTAACTCCAACTATTGTTGCAAGTCGCTTCCGATATCTGATGTAATGATTTCAGAAATGAATAGTTCGATATATGATACAAAGAACGCTTTGAAAATGGACGAAATGAAGGATGTTTCTAATGTGAAAAATATTTATAACCTATGTAAAGATATTATATACAAAAAATATATATTTATAGTTATATTTTTTATATAGTTATATATACGTAATACATAACTATAACTATATATTTATGTAGTTATATAAAAAATATAACTTTTGCTAATTCATTTTTAAGCTATTCCTATAAAATGATGTTAGTAGTTTTCAAAAAATAGTTTTCAAAAACAAAAACAAAAAAAAAAAAAAAAAAAAAATTGGCGATTAAATTGGCGAAAAAAGTTGGCAACTTTTTTTTATTAAATGATTTTGGAAATTTTTTTTCCGTCAACTCTCTCATCTCTAGTGGTGAGACTGAGCAAGAATATATGTCTACAGCTCTCTATAACTGTCACGCCTTCTTATAGGCTGCACAAGCAGAGTGTCAAAGTTAATATATCTCTTACGCAGTATAAATATTGAGCTGGGTAAAATTGTCCGAGAAATGTTTTTGCATTTGCAGATTCATATTATTTCAAGTATCTTTTGCGAAGGAACCATATAACTTAGATGAATTTAGACCTTGCAACTTTTTGAATAAAGGAAAACTAGATTTCTTATATAAAGCTTTTATTCTTTATTAAGATTCTTTCTATCTAGTGATGAATAGTGAAGAAAAATCTGATGTCAAGTAGTAAAAAAATTACTAAAGTATTAGCGTAAATTTTGCAAAACTAATTCCATCAAACAATTTTTTTTTTGGTAGCAAGCAAAAAAAGCGTCGTGGAAATATCACTGCATAATATGCTGGGCCGATATTTTTTTTTTTCTATTTTAATACGCAATTAGTATCAAAAGTTCGATATTTTTGTGTTAATTTAAAATACGCCTACCATTTTTGAAATAAATATAATTTTTCACCCTCTACCAAAACTTTTCGAACTGAAATTTTTTCAAATTTTATCAGGTATTTTGTTGAGAAAATTTCGCACATATTTGCAGCCAACTAACGTACTAGAGTCACTTATTTCAATTATCAACATAAAAAACACAAGTTTTTGCAGAATTCGATATGTTTTGTTTTCGAGGCGTATAAGAGATTGTTTTTTGTTTCATATCCTGGTTTATTTTGTTTAATTATTTTGTGTATTGAATTTAATCTTAAGCAAAGATAATTCTAATGTTGATTTTTGGACTAAGCTATCTAAAAGTATTAAGGAAAAGTTAAAAATCAGACAGAACTTTAATAGAATTGCTGTATAGCTCTGTTATTATGTGGAAAGGCAGTGCAAGTAAGAACAATTTTAGTCATAGAAGCTCTGGTAGAAAGCCAATAGTTATATGAAATTAAAAGCTAATCAGCTTATTTTAAAGCTACGTAAAAATACGCAACTTTTAGTTCCTGTTGTGTTTCGAAAAAACAAAAAAAAAAAAAAAATGTTCCATATAGCATCGGCCCAGCCTAATGTATTATGTGCATAAGCACATGTTATGAATACTAGTGCTGAAAAACTCCGAAATTTCCAACCCAACAAGCCAAAGCTTATAGTACTACTACAATTTTTTTAACGTTTATAGTGATTGCTTTGGAAGAACCTAAATCGAAAATAAAAACTTAATGTAAGAAACCTAGTTTATTTTTCTTAAAATTGCAAGGTCTTAATTCATCTAATTCATCTATCCTGCTTTCACAAAGATTCTTTAAATAATATGTATTTTACGATTTTAGCTGAGCAAGACTGCAAAAAAATTTGACCCACCTTAATAAATATGTTTTAATGATAATAAAATATTGTTTACAGTCTAATTCAGAGAACGAAAAAAGACGCTAAACGTAGCGTATGTTACGGTACTTTAGCGTTGACTTACAGAAGAGTACATTAATGTTGTGTAGCGTAGGTAACTTCACGCATTATTCTGTAGCACACTACGACTGCAAAAAATGAGCATACTTATTATCATTCCATTGCGTAGATATACTTAAAAAACCGTATGTGTTGCGGTTTTGGAGAGACAAAGGACGCAGAGAGCGAAAACAATTTAATTGTGGTTGCGAATAATTGATTTTTTATTTCTCGCTCGCGAATTTTTACAATGACAAACACAATTCACTACAATTTTTGCTCTCACTCAAAAAAGGTTCTAAAAAGGTTCTCAAAAATTTGACGAAAACAATTCATAGTTCTCTTAGGGTGCACTCCAGAAGACTCAAATTTATGACCACGCCCATTATTTTTTCACCACCAACATTTTTGCTCAACATATTCCCCCTTATCTGTCACCTTTTTGGGAGTCATCCTACATGAACAGAAAAAAAGTTAAATGCTCTAAATTGTTAAAATCTCTCTTAAATTAGCCCTTAGAGGAGTCAAATATATGAGCTGATCTTATTAATTTTTGTCCCTTAACATTTCTTCTGAACACAACTATCTCCTATCTGCCACCCTTCTTTGGGGCCCTATACAAAAACACAAAAACTGTCGAAAATAGTATGCATCTCCCGCAAATGGACTCCTTTAGTGGTCAAATATATGATGCGGTTCTATTATTTTTTGTCCCTGCAAATTTCTTCTGAACACGCTTACCTTCATCCACCACCCTGCCTTGGGTCCACATCCAAAAATACAAAAACTGCGAAGCTGCCCTTAACATTTGTTTTGAACACACCTACCTTATATCTTTCGCTCCTAGAGGGGTCAAAAATTTGAGCTGGTCCTGTTATTTTTTGCTCCTGAACATTTTTCCTGAACACACCTACCCCGTATCTGCCACACTAAAAGTTACCGTATGCTGTTTGTGTTAAGTACTTGTAACGCAAACACTGCTAAGAGTACCGTACGTTTCTCTGACGAACGGTACAGAATGATAATGTTTGTGTTCATTCCTTATGACATCGTAGTGCAATGCAATTGTTTGCATTCGTGTACACAAACATATGCGCTACGGAATGATGAGTCATATCATCTACTTTTATTTTCGTTCCAAGTAATTGGTTCGGTAATCGGTTGGTAATCGCTTCGGTAATCGGTAATTGGTTCGGTAATCGGTTGGTAGTTGCTTCGGTAATCGGTAATTGGTTTCGTAATCGGTTGGTAATCGCTTCGGTAATTGGTAATTGGTTCGGGAATCGATTGGTAATCGCTTGGGTAATCGGCCTGATAATCGGTTCGGTAAACGCTTCGGTCTTCGGCTTGGTTGAGGCTAGGTAATCTTTAAAAAGAATGCTGTAGAGCAATAATTTCTGTTGCGCTTACAGCGTGATGATATCGCTTACAGCGCGATGATATCGCGAATCTACAGTTTTGCTCTCTACCGACAAGTGCTCAGTTAATGTGTTGCCTGTTAATAACGCCGTTCGTTTTGAATGTGTGTTTTCACAAAAAAATTAATTTTCATTTATTTGCTGCTCTTAGGTTCGAACAATTCAATAGAGATTAAAACTGCATCATTAAAAAAGAAAAAAGTTACCTTTTTTAAGCAAAATGAGCCTAAAGTGAAAACATTTAATAAGCAAAGCATATATTTTCATACTTAAGCTGTTATAAATAATTGTGTTGTTAAATAGCCCAAAAAAGGTCAACAGATATTAATTAACTAATTATTAAGCTCTATAAAACCATTTCAAAATAGTTTTTATCTATAATACTTCGTAAGTTATAGCGTTATACCTGATGTCACCTATGAATGCAATTTTTTGATATACTTCCGCTTAAAACTCGAAACAGGGGAAGATAGACACCCTGATAGACATTGTTTTTTTGTCCAGGCACAATCAATCAACCGGCACCGGATTGAAACGTTGATCGAGGACTCATTGTATAGTACTGAACAAAAATTAAGCAAATCCTTTTCGCATTTTTGATACCTACTTCTTTATTTTTTTTATATATTTCTAATTACGGCATATAACGGAATTAGAAACTTTAAGGAATTTTTGAAACTTTGGATAAAAATTAGAATTTTAATGACATTTTCAACAAATTTAACTACAAATATTCAAGAATTCTTGAAACTTTTGATAAAACTGAACATTTCAGTCACATTGTCAACTTTAGTAGTGCTTTTTGTTGTAGTTTTTTTTTTGTATATACCTATATATAATTTTTTTTTTTTTTGGACTTTTGGTGGGTTTATTTTAATTGCGGCATATAAAGGAATATAAACATAGAATTCGTATAGTTTTGTTTAAAAATTAGGTTTTTAGTTATATTATCATTTTGAAAAGTACTTTCATAGAATATTGAAGTTGATTTATAGTATTGAGCGAAAATTAAGCTAATCTTATTTCTATTTTTGACAGTTATTACTTAAATTGAACAGTTTTCTTTATATGTTTCTAATTACGGCATACAACGGAATTAGAAACATGAAAGAATTCTTGAAATTTTTTATACGAAATAGCATTTAAGTGAAATTTTTAACAAAAAAATTTTTGTATTGAGTACTGAAGTATAGTATCAATAGTTTTGAGCATAAACTTATCAACTTTCCATTATCATTTCAAAGAAATCAATCTGTTTTTGTATGTTGTATGTAAAAGACATAATTTTTCCGACGTATTTATCTTAAAATGGCCAGTTTTTGTGTATGTTTCTAATAACGGCTCATAACGGAATTAAAAATATAAAAAAAAATCATAAAATTTTGAATAAAAAGTTTGCTTTGTTGTTACAATTACATCTCAAAAGTGTTTTTTTAAAAAAAATTTAACATTTTTCTATTACTATTTCCTTGAAAGCGGTATTTTTTTTTATCTTTAGTGCGCCCTTTGTGTAGAAGGGGTTTCATCTCTTTTCTTTTCATTATACTATATTCCAGTTTTAATATAATTTTTGTAGTTTCAACTTGACTTTTTCTTCAGTATTTGATATGTTTTTAATAGTACCATCAAAAACATGCTAAATTTTATCAAAAAGTTCCGCATTTTACTGCAATGTTGCTCGTAAATTTTTCATTATGTAAATGTGAAGAAATCTCGCGACACAATCTAGTTTATGAGCGCAACGCCATCTACAGTTTAATCATCTTAACAATGCAGAAATGTCAACAAATCATTTGCACTCGTTGCATATCGTGAAAACCGCTTGTATCTTGATTTCATAGAAAACAAAGTAAGTCCTTCGTGAACCGACCCTCCAGAAATAAATAAAGCAGCAGATTTACTGTGCATTCAGTAGCTGGGAAGCAAATGCTTTGTAATTTTTTGCTTTTTTTTCTTTTTGTTTTTTTTTTTTTTGACTTCCTACATTCAAGTCGCACCTTACATTGTATTGTCGTCCCCATCACTTGCATCATCGTGTTATAAACTGAGTTGAATTATGCAATCGCGCTATTTTATGCATGGTCCACACTTGCACACTTCAATCATTTTTATGCGTTCCTTGTTTGCATTTCCTTGACTTTTTCGAGTTGAACTCATTTGTTCCAAGTCATAGCCGAAGCACCCCTAGTTGTTGTTTTGCTGTTTTTTTTTTGTTGCTGCTCATCAGCAAGATTCGCTGATTTAACTGTTTCGGCATTTATATTCCCCCCACTGCATTTCGTTCTGTTGTTGTTGTTGTTGGGAGCCGTTTCAACATGTCAGTGAACTAAAAACAACAAAACTCAACAACGTGTTCATCACACCGAACTCGTTAACTGATGCGGTGTTTATTTTTTCCACCTCCCCCCCCCTCCCCCACTCCTAACTTTAAAAAGGAAAATGCTTGCATTTTTTTAAAATCTTTGCTGCTTGATTCCTCTTTGTATAGAATTGCAAATTTTCTCTCTTTTTTTTCCCAACCACACATACACGAATTATTGAATAGAAATTGAAAATGTTACTTTTGAAAAAGCAAATGGAAAATTCTTTTGTTGCTGCTCGACATGAAAACCGCAAAATCAGTTGGCTGCAGACCGAATCAAGCCAAATAGGAAAGCATCATCAGGTTAAAAAAAAAAGTATTATTTTCATCATATTCGCTGTTGCTGTCGGTCGAATCCGTCCATTTGTTTAGAGCTGGTGTGGTCGGGTGAGATCCGCTCCGCTCTACTCTGCATTAGTAATGAAATTCACTGGAAAAATATTTATATGCACGCGCATGAATTTGCACATGTTAACGTGATAATTTGATGGCTAGAATGCTGAAAAAAAAAGAATTTCAGAAAAACAGCTAGGGAAAAATAATGATTCTTAATGTATTGAAAAAAAATAAAATATGATATGATGGAGCAGCATAAGCATAATAATATGACTACAAAGTTTATGATTAAGTGGCGAAGAATGCAAAATATCTGTTTATGAGGGAAAGCAATAAGAAAAGAAAAAAAAAACGTATTTGAACAGAAAGTTCAAGAAACTTACTATAATCACAATAACTCCAAATATTGAGTAAAATAAACAGTGAAAACCCAGAGCAATAAAGATAAGTTGGTGATTTTCTTCAAGTTTATTTGCTATAAAATTACAAATTTAGTTAGGTAAGAAGATTTATAATAGCATTAGTTTTTTTTTTTAGCATTACATTTAAAAAAAAAAAATTTATTAAATTTTATGAGAAATTTAAAAAGAAATTTAAAGAAGAAAAACCAAAATAAGAAACTTTTTGAACTCAAAGAATAAATCATGTGTGTATCCGCCACGATAATAGCGAAATTAAACCCAACAAATAGTGAAGATCTTAAAAAACAGGACTCTTAATATACTGGAAGAAACTAAGCAATAAGATATGATGAAACAGCACTGACTGAAAAAATATTATGAAGTTATTACTCGAAGTTATTTTGTGATTTTATTAAAGCAGTTACAAAATCCAAAATATTCGTTTTATATGGCATGTAACTGATATTTTGGTATATATTTTATCTTATTATGATAAATATTAAGGGCTGTAGGTATACCCCAAAAAGTGATCCAAAACGTTGCATGTGGTTGAAAAAAAATTTTTGCGAAACAGACCCACCTACAAACAGCGCTGTAAGACGCAATTCTACTTCAAAACACAATAATCCCTAGTGATGTGTTTTTAAGCCTTGTTGACCACACCTCGCTGCAGTAACAGAGTATCAACTACAAAAATTGCTTTTAAAACTAGAGATGAAGATATTTTGACTTATCAAAATAGCAAATGAACATTATTTGATATATGCTTTTGATGTTTTGAATATTTATTAAAAAAAAAAAGTAGGCAATGGGAGGACTGCCGATCGACGTGAAAACTTGAAGCTATGAAATAACATAGCTGCTATGAATTTTCGAAGTTTTAACTTTTTTTAACTTTTTTTATCAATTTATGTGTTATTGAATGTATACTACTACTATTTTTTAATGTTTATATATATTTTATATTTGTAACACAATTACTTTGGTTGGGTAAACGCTAATTGGCTCGGTAATCGGTAAGAAATCGCTTCGGTAATTGGTAACTGGTTGGTAGTCGCTTCGGTAATCTGTTGGTAATCTCTTCGGTAATTAGTAATCGGTTGCTAATCGCTTCAGTAATCGGTTGCTAATAGCTTCGGTAATCGGTAAACGGTTAGTAATCGCATCGGTAAATGATTCGGTAATCGGTTGGTAATCGATAATTGGTTAGGTAATCGTTTGTTAATCGCTTTGGTAATCGGTAATTGGTGCGGTTATTGGTTGGTAATCGCTTCGGTAATTTGGTAATTGCTTCGGTAATTGGTTGGTAATCACTTTGGTAATCCGTTGTTAATCGCTTCGGTAATAGGTAAATAGTTCGGCAATCGCTGCGTAGTCGATTCGGAAATCGGTTGGTTATCGCTTCGGTAATTGTTTGGCAATCGCTTCGGTAATCGGTTAGTAATTGCATCGGTAATGGGTAATCGGTAGGTACTCGCTTCGGTTATGAGTTGGTAATAGTTTCGGTAATCGTTTAGCAATCGCTTCGGTAATTGGTAATGGGTTGGAAATCGCTTCGGTAAGTGCTTTGGTGATCGGTAATTGCTTTGGTGATCAGTTGCTGATCGTTTCGGTAATTGGTAATCGGTTGGTAATCGGTAATTGCTTGGGTAATCGTTTGTAAATCGCTTCGGTAATCGGTAATTGGATCGGTTATTGGTTGGTAATCGCTTCGGTAATCGGTAATTGCTTCGGTAATTGGTTGATAAGCGCTTCGGTAATCCGTTGGTAATCGCTTCGGTAATTGTTTGGCAATCGCTTCAGTAATCGGTTAGTAATCGCATCTGTAATTGGTTATCGGTAGGTAATCGCTTCGGTAATGAGTTGGTAATCGGTAATTGCTTTGGTGATCCGTTGGTGATCGTTTCGGTAATTGGTAATCGGTTGGTAATCGCTTAGGTAATCGGTTGGTCATCGGTAATTAGTTCGGTAATCGGTTGGTAATCGCCTTGGTAATAAACAAACATGTTCGCCTCGCATAACCACTACTAAAGCAATGCTGTACAATCCCTATAGGAACAAATTAACTTGTTTTTAAAAACAACTAATTAAAAAACTAGTTTAAAATAAACCAGTATATGCACTACTTTGAATTATATTAAGGCGGCATCCACTTCAATATATGAAGTAATTGAAATACTACTTAAAAACCAGTGATTGATAAACTACTTTGAATTATATTAAGGCGGCAACTACTCTGATGTTGGCATGTTTTAATTGAAAATTTTTATTAGATTACAAGCTTATATATATTTAACCATGTTATTTCATCAAATATTATTAACTTTTGGCCATCAGTAATAGTTTTCAATTGGTTATTTTAAAGCAATTAAAAAAATAATTTAAATGTAACTAATTTAACAAGTAGTTGAAAATATATGCAGACGACAGTCAATTGACTTATTTAGCGGACATCACCATACAAAATAAGTTAGTTCGTTCTATGGAAAAAAGTCAGAATTTCAACTAGTTGTGGTTGACAAAAAACTACTTTATCAACTACTTTTAAATTAGTTGATTTTCCTACAGGGATGCAACAGAAATGAGCAGCTAAAAGCGTGATGATATCGCTAACAGCGTGTTGATATCGTTAATCTATAGTTTTGTTCTCTACTAAAATGTGTTCAACGCTCCCAAAGATATTTTCACTTCGAAAACAAAGAAAACCCAAAAATTAAAAAAAAATTGAACTGACAAAAAAAACTCTGGAGTACTGAATTACAACATGTTGGACTTAGGGGTTAAAAGTTTTGCTTGAAAAATTCCCATATATTTGATTTAAATATTTTACAGGAACTTATACTGTCCATTTTATCACAATATTGGAAACTCTGGCTACGGGTCTGAAACATGCAAGAACATCTTACCATATTTATATCATCATAAGACACCTATCAAAACATACCTGACTATTACGTTACCCATCATACCATCCATCACATAATGCCCATAGCACCAAAGTCTATATACCACATTCGTGATACTCGAACAATATCTTCCATATCTTCATAAATATATACTCATCATTTCAAATTCAAAAACTTAATTGCAAAATTCAAAATATAAATTTCAAATTAATATTTATTTGAAATATAATAGCTAAATTTCCAATATTTTAAAATTCAATCATTTATTTTAACATTTCAAATTTTATATTTTATAATTTCTTATCCAATATACATCACTCATCATCAATTATGCATATATCACCATCATCATTTTCAATGAAAAATTTATAACTCTTAAATTATTCTACAATATCTGAAACGTCATTGCAAAAGCTTTAATTTTGAGCTGCAGTCGAAAAATAATACCCATTTTGTGAGATTTTCAGAGTCCATTTCATATTTTGACAAGCTTTCCATTTCCGCACACAGGAAATTGAATTGCGCG
This sequence comes from Coremacera marginata, assembly GCA_914767935.1. NCBI lineage: Eukaryota > Metazoa > Arthropoda > Insecta > Diptera > Sciomyzidae > Coremacera > Coremacera marginata. Next base: position 157,054,091 of record OU612045.1, read on the forward strand.
AGCACGCAAAATTCCATTACAAGACGCGACAACGTGGGGAGTGAGTGACTGGGGTGCTAGTGAGTTAGTGAGTTAGTGAGTGAGTAAATAAGTTTTTACTATGGCGCATTGTTGGGCAATGATTATTTTGTTTTTTTCTTACTTCTTGCAATTTAGCTTATTACTTATAGAAAACATTATTTAAAAATTTGCAGAAAAGTTTGGCGACTTCGTTGTTATCGTCGCGCTGGTTGAAGTGTCTTAATTTCAATCAAGTCAAGCGAAGGAGTACTAGTTGAGTGGATATTTTTTTTTTTTTTTTTATAAAAAGTTGATGTGGAAAAATATTATGAACAATTTTTTTACTATAACTATTATGTAGCGCATGTTTGATTTTAAATGCATGCTTTTAAGTAATGATCTTTTTTTGCTTTTGTGAAGTGAAGGAAGGGAAAGAAATAAGCTAAAAAGGCTTTTTTTAGACTATTTATTGAGATGAAATTAGTTTAATTAAATTCTTTTAAATTCAATTTAAAATGTTTCGCCGGAGTTAAAATTGTTCCGTTGCTTAAAAAAATTTATTTGCCTATGATTTTTAATTATAACGAATACAGTAGGGGTTTCCTTCTTCAACTTTTTAGTTACAAAAAATAGTTTAGGCACATTTCCATAGTTTACAAATATCTAAAATATAAGTATTTGAAAAAAAAAATGTTATCAAAAAATTCAAGTAACTTCCTTGATATGATTGCTCATATTTATAGTCCACAGACAAATTCTCCAACTGTCAGCCTATCAGTGTCATAAATAGTTACTTTATTAGCCTTAAGCAGTTGGGCAGCTCTCGCCACTATGTGGCGTCCAGCTATTGTCTTTATTGTTGTCACATTTTGTGGTGTACGATTTAAAAAAGAATTACTAGATATGGGCAAAAAACTGACCGACACAATGGTCTTACCATCAGAGGCTATGCGTATTTCTTTAATCGGTTTGTTCGGTTCTTGTGGTTGTAGTTCCTTTTTTAAGTCAAAAAAATTAAAATTGTTTGGGTTCAAGACATAAGATGGTCTGTTAAAGAATTCCTGTGGGCTTAAGAGCGTGGGGCGAAAAATTTCAGGGCTATTTTTGTTGTTAGATTCCACCCAAAAGCTATCAAATATTCTATTTAAATCGGTAAATATTGAATCTGCAATGCTGCTGGGCAATCTGGCGGTGTTTGTTGATAGTGTTGCTGTTGTTGCTTGTGATGTTGTTGCTGCTGTTTCTCTTGGTATAGCTGTTGTTGTTGTTGTTCTACCCTCATTTGCGCTGATTGGTGTATTGACATTCATGGTTTCATCAGTTTTGGCTCTAAGATGATAAACACCACGTCGATGAACATTTTCATCCTTATAGTCTGTGCTCACCACTACTGATCCCTGTAAGAGCTCATCAACTGGCACTAAGCCCACACCTGGTACTTGATTCCTATTTCTAATTAAATCATTGAGCGAAATACTGCCTGTTTGGTTTCTGGTAATAGTACCATCCAAATTTTTCGTATATGTTGCACTATGATTGTTACCATTTTTATCTAGAAATGTTCTAATGACGGGCTCGTTGCTTTGTTCTAGTTCTGCTATTATCGATGGATCTAAAGGTGTAGCTTGAGAGCTTTCCTTGCGCAGATTAGCTTCTAATAGCGTTGTGGCTCTCGTTATATCTGGTGGATTTTCGAAAGGTGTACCAAAGCTTAGAATTTCTCTTGGAATTGATGCTCTACCAGCTGCCTGCTAATGGATGTTAGGGTTAAATTTTTAAAGCTTTAGTGGTAGCGTGCAAAGAAATTTGCTCTAAACTTACCTGTAGCATCAACACTATGCTCAAAAAAGTCATGTATTGATATGAGCTCATCTTAAAATTTATTCTATACACAATCTGCTCCAAGATGTTGTCTAGTTTAGTTTTAATTTTCAACTGATCTCTTTAAGTTTTGTTGCAAATAAGATCAGAGCAAATTGATAAGCATCTTACGTTATTCAACATTTCACTTGAATTAAAGATTAATCTGAACGACCAATTTATACTCAATGAAAAACTTTATAAATGTTTATTGATATGGCACGGTTGGAAATTTTGTAAAAAATAAGAGCATAGCTTCAACATATTTTATATGTCTATATTTTGCATTATTATTAAGTATTAAGTAAATTTATTTTAAATCTTACCAACATTTTTGTATTTGGTGTAATAATAAAACAAAACCTCAATTCATATTTTAAAGCAAGATTAGGTTTTTCTATGAAAAACCTTTGTGATAAGAAATAATTCAGTCTAAAACATAGTCATATTTGTTTTCAAAAAAGGTCAGATTATTTTTTCTATGGAAATACGTGAAATGACGCACAGTGGTTTCAAAGTGGGATTAAATCATTTTTAATATGTTGCAATTTTTGTTCACTTTCTTTTAATTTAAGTTTTGAAATATTTCAATAACATATTTAAAAGAAAAATCTAAGATAAGTCTTCTCAATTTTTGATGGCGAGCAGTGAATGTCTGCAAAATTTTTCCTCTTAAAAACAGCCATGATTTTAAGCCAGTTTCTGGTAGGATCTGCTCTGACATAGTTGCTTGTATTAACTTAAATCTGTTTAAATATAATATTGTGATGGATCTTAAATAAATTTTTTTTATATGTATACAGAGTAGCAGTATTCTCTTAGAATAAAAGATTTTAGTTAACATTGTTGGAGGTGCGTTCTTTAGTATACGTACAATATAGGTTCAATAAAAAAAATGGAGTTTTACATTTTTGTGTAATATAGGAGATAGGCGTGGCTGTAGGCGGATTTCGAAATATTCTAGTATAATCGCTAATAAGCTAATTGCAACTTAAATAAAAAAAATGTATCGATCTACAACGAGTCGTTCCTGAGTTTTAGATGATATGCAAATTTTGTATGGGAGGTAGGCGTGGCAATTTTTTTTTTAATCTACTCATATATCTTATATTCTTGATTGAATTGGTTTGATATAGCTTCAATAAAAAAAAAATATGAAAATATCGTTTTAAATTTTTGTGTTATATGTGAGGTAGGCGTGGTTTTTGGCGGACTACAAAATATTTTTGCATTTGTTCTAATAGAGCTAATTCCAACTTACACACCAAACTTCATTAGTCTACGACGACTGCTTCTATTTTATTCCAAACGTTGTATGAGATGAAACCACTGTGTGACGTTTTATTCTATGGGATGACGAAACTTGCCCAGCCGAGAGATTTTTGGTTGTTACCAAAACTAAAATTAAAAATTTGAGAGGAAAGATCTTCGGCAATAATGAGAGATAATGTATGCGGTTAATGTCAAAGTTATTAAAATTTTTTACAGTCTTCAAAAAAGATGATTTTATTTATTATTAAAGAAAATAATGTGGAAAGTTTAAAGAACGGTAAATAGTAGTGTTTATTTTTGTATTTTTTATTTTATTTAAAAACTTTTAAATGCAATAAGAATTAACAAATTTTCAACGCGTTATAGAATAGACAACCGAAAAAAGAAAAAAAAAACAATACATACTAGTTAATGCTAGCAATTATGTTATTAAAAAGAAATGAATTGAATAAGCAACTAATTATAACAACAAAATATAAGTAAGCAACAAATCAGGGCTTAAAATAATTATATACGGGCATTTCCGTGGTGGCGCACTTGACGATCGCAAGACTTTAATGAGTGAAAAAAGAATGAAAAATTTAACTTACAAGTTCTTTATTTTGATTTTCCAATAGCTTACTAAGCACGCTATACGAGGTGTAAAACGTAAGAGTTGTCAAAAGTTCGGCTATTAGATAGAAGTCACCAAAAATGATACGTTACGTGACAAAAGATAGAAGTGGTTTTTGACTTGGATCACAAAATTAGTAAAATTCTGTAAGTTGGCAAGAGTTTTTGTATAAAACTTTTTTTAAAAGTATTTGAAATAGTATAAGTTTATTTTTAAAGTAATTAAATTTAAAAACCTTTTCTCGTTTTTTTTTTTTATTGTGCTTAATATGAAACGTTACGTGGCATGACGTTACGTGACATTTTTTCTATTGTAATTCATTTGGGCAATTAAGTAATTAGGTTACATAGTAATTATGTGATTTAGTTATTAAAAAACAAATTTAAAATATTCTGCCTCTCATTGCCTCAACCATTTTTCATTATTTTTAGCCAATGCCTTCCATTTTTACTAAAACAAATGCGCTTACGAAACATTTACAAAACATTAACTAAAAAGAAAAATTACATTTGTGAAACAATGCAGACGATTTGATTATCATGGTAAATGAATTTGTATTTAAATTGCTTAAATCAATAAAATAAAAATGTTTCTCTTAAATAATATCATTAAATAATAACTTTTCAATAACTTTTAATTTTCGTGTCACGGTGGCCTTTTCGGCGGAAATGCCCATATGTGATGAGAGAAAAGACGTAGCGACAGTATTAAGAAAATTAAAGAAATATTTTATGCTTAAAGGTGTGTTTCTGAAGAATATTTTTAATTCTAACAGGCAACGAATTCCACAATCTGACAGCGTTCACAAAAAAAAGTCTGTTCGAGTTCAAATAATTATATGCAGGAATAGTGAGGCTCAAATTTCTATTGGATCTGCAAAATTGAATCTTCTCATACCAGTAATTGGGAGTTTTAGTATACACGGAGAAAAACAGCAATAGGTAAATCACCTAAGTCGGCTTGGGTAAAGAGAATTGTATGGGAATTACCAACTTATGCTCGTTTACCTAAGTAATTTATTGTTTAATACATTGCTTTGAAAGCACATACTTCGATACCTTGCCAAAAAAAAACTATTTGATTCACCTAAGACCAAAATTCAAAAATACAAAATTAAAAAACAACTAGCATGATGGCTTAAGCATAGTTTAAGCAACAAAAAGAAAACACAACTGCGTCATTACACACACGAAAGAAGGATAGATTTGATAATTTAATGGTTCTTTTTTTGTAATAGAATCACTTTTAAATTCAAAAATAACATAAAGTAAAATAAAACACACGTTAATATTCACACCAGTAAATTTTATTACATTTCATCAACAAAAAGACAAGAAAGAAAAGAAAAAAAAAAAAATTTATTTGCCCGCCGTGTGGAATCGAACCTGGGAACTTTCGATGCCAGTCCATCGCTCTACCCACTGATCCAAGCAGCCTTGCTACTACTAGCTGATATAAATGCAGCTATGTTAACAGATGCTGTATTAACAGATGCAGTATGTCGCGGTATTTTGTTGATAACCATACAACAAAAATCGTTTAATAGATTATTGTGTTATGCTGCAGCATAGCTTTAGTTATAACTAGTATTGAATAAATCACTCCGCGTAACGAAGGAGTTTGGCTCAATGCGTAGTGTAGTGACTTCATACACAGTGGTATCGGTTGGTGTGGGTTCGAATCTCAACGGCATGCGAAGGTAAAATTTTTGTATTTGATATTTAATTTAATTGAATGTTCTTGTTGTATTAGACGTCAAGCAGCAAAAAAAGAGAAGTAATTAATTTCTAAGAAAAAATGGTGTTGATAAAAGAAAAAATAGTGTTGTTGCCGATTTCAGTCAAGCAAATCACAGAACGAGAGATGAAGGCAGCTTCAAAAAAAAAAAAGGAAAATAAAAAACCAAACCAAAACCCGAAAAAAGTTATATATTTGATATTAAAGTTATTTTTTTAAAGTAGTGTATAAAAAATTACCGAATATTTGGTTTGGAAGGCTGAAAAGGCTCGGGAGGCTGAAAACTGCCAAAGCCATCTTATAAATTATACTAGGTTTTTTTTCAATAAACATAAGCTTTTTTCTCGTAGCATGTGAAAAATTTATTGGCGATATGCTCAAGTCCCGGTCAATCGCCGTTGGTACCGAAATTGGGGCCAATGTACGAAAAAAGTGATTTTTGTATGAAAATCAGAACTCCTCATCCCAAAACTTGTCCCAGAACAAAAGTTCTCAACCTGAATTTTTGCTTAAAAATCTAGTTTCATGTGGAAAATCGATTGGTGGTTTATTAATGCCCGGGTCTATCGTCTTTTATACCGAAATTTGGGCTGAATTGTGAAAAAAGTGGACTGAAAAAAAATTTTCCTGAGCCATGTATTTCGCTTCTAGGTCGTTTTATGGTATGAAGGATGATTGATAGCAATTTTGAGACCCAAATCCAAAATCATCTTTTGGCATCCGCTATCACATGTCAAAAATCTAGAATGAGAACTTTCGTTATGGAATAAGTTTTGGGGTGTGAAATTCTGATTTTAATACAAAAATCACTTTTTTTCGCACTTCGGCATAAATTTCGGTACCAAGCACGATCCAAGACCGGGTCTTGGACATATTGCCAATCAATTTCTCACACAAAGGTAGATTTTCAAGCAAAAATTCAGGATGGCAAATTGTGATCTTCCATTCTTTTTTTTTGTTTTTTATTGAAAAAGAAAACAAATTTTGATGAACCGAGTATCTCACTTCTAGGTAGTTTTACGGTATGTAGGACGATTGATAGGAATTTGGACACAGAGATACAAAATCGTCCTTTTCGCATCAGCTGTGTCGTGTTAAAAATCCAGGATGGGAACTTTTGTTTTGTGCTAAGTTTTTGTGGTGGAATTCTGATTTTCATATAAAAATACTTTTTTTTGCACTATGGCCAAAATTTCGGTACCAAGGACGTTTGAACCTTGAGCATACTACCAATCACTTTTCAACATAAAAGTTGATTTTTAAGCAAAAACTCAGGAAGAGAACTTTTTATCTTACATTCTTTTTTTTTTTTGGTTTTTTACAGAAAAAAACGAATTTTGCTGAAACGAGTATTTCCATTCTATGTAATTTTACGGTATTATTACGGATTCATAGCAATTTTAGGAAGGAGCAAATTAAGCATATAAACTTAATTTTTGATGTTAAAATTTTATTATATACCTTATTTTATAGTTGCGACGAACTAAAAATTCTACTCTATTCTAATTCTAAATACGGTTCTAATTACGGTATATAACGGAATTAGAAACATGTAATTTTTTTATACATTTTTGAAATGCACGGATAAATAAGCAACAAATTCTTTTTTTTTTTTTTGCCATATTAGAGAACTCAAAGTCAAACGGACTCACAAATTGCAATAATGTGTAAATTATAAACTTTAAACAACTAAATTTTCTGTATGAAAATGTTAAATATTTCATTATTTTTTCGATTGTCAGTTATTTCAATCCTTCATTTCTTTTTTCATAAAGCCCATAAAATCTACCTTTCAAACTGATATTTTGGCGTATATTACGAAAACTGTTAAGTTTTCTTTGCATGGTTCTTATTGCGGCAAATCTTGGCATTAGAAATATTGAAATTATCACATTTCTTTAAACTGAGTGCAAAAATTAGCATATAAGCTACATTTTTATTTTTAATATTCTGTATTATATTTATATTGCTATATTGTTTATTATATTCGTTCGACGCTATAAACATTTTTCCACAGCTCAAATCAACCCTCAAAACAAAAAAAAAAAAATTCACCCACTCAACCATTGCACATCACTCATGCTCTGGTGTCTTTATTGAATTTGACATTTTTTCACTTAACTCACATAAATCAAATAATGCACAGAAAGACAGGCAGACAGACAGACAGACAGTTGAAAGCAGCACCAACAGCAGTTGAAATAGCAAAAGCAATTTTCGCATAAAACATTTTCATACAATACAGAGAGCGGCAAAAGGAAATAAGCAGCAAGTCAAGTCAAGTGCATGTGCTGGTTATGCACACATATATAAATACAGTTAAACACTAAAACACACTCACACATGCACACACTGTGTAACAGTCAGTGCGCGGCACACTTGCAACTGAAGTGCATGTAGTTGTTTATGAACGATGATTATCTGCACAGCAGTCGCTTTTAATAAAGCTCATTTATACAAAAGCAACACAAACACACAAAGGCACACACCCAAACACACTAGCATACCAACAGACAGTCACAAAGCGTCACTGACAGCGGGCGTTGAAATGCAAAAACTGACCCGAGTCCAAATGCTTATGAATGACGACCAACCAGCCGGCCTATCAAGCTCTTTGCTAGCCGCTGCTTTGGCCTTGCCACAAAACTTGCTCAAGTCCCAAACAAAGTGGCAGAAACACCAGCAGCAGCAGCAGCAGTAACTGTAGCAGCAAATGCTGCCAAGAGTAGCACAACCAGCAACATAACGAAAAGAGCATTAAAAAAAGTCACAATGAGCAGCAGCAACATTTTTACTCTGTTAAGCAGTGTATGTGTTGGCTTTTTTTCGTTTCGTTCAATTGGCAATACGCCAAAAAGTAGGCAACAAAATTGTACGCTGCCATACCAAAGGCGCACACAAAAAAAAAAAAAACAACACAACTGCAGACTTTGACAGTGAATTGAAAATGATTGACTTTACACAGAAATGCTGCGCGTCAGTGCAGAAACTTAAGCTACCGACAATTGGCAGCAATCGGGTTAACCAGAAAAAAAAAAAAAAAAAAAAAAAAAATTGAAAAAATGTAACGAAAAAAAAAATTAAATAAGTTTCCACAAAAAGTTTCACAGTTTTGGTTGAAATTTAAAATTTTCAAATTTTACTTAAAATACTTGAAGAAACAAGACAAAATATTCATCATATCTTGTCTATTAATGTTCTTTGACTACATAGTACAACAAAATTCTAACTTTTGTCTTAATATTGCAATTCTATTTTTTTTTTTTTTTTAGATTTAACCAACACTCTCCCTTGACCACTTCCCATGGTAGTACCTGTACAGAAGGCTTAGGCAACCAACATTGCGACGATGCCCAAGAGAATTGAGAGAATATAAAATATTTTCATCCCCTATCAAATATATAGCATGTCGTTGAATCCGGTATTGATATTTCAATTCTGTTATGGTTTCGGAATGATTAAAAATTATTAATACAAATCAGAGATTAATATGTCTTTATCACGTCTAGTTCTCTAACTATCTGAATTCAAATTTTAAAACCGACGTTCTTCAAGAACTTACTTACTTACTTAGGTGGCCATAACAACTCAAGTCGGGTTTCGGCCGACCTCATCAGCTCTCGCCAGGCGCCTCTACTTTACGCGCGCCTTCTCCAATCAGATACACCAGTGCGGTTAGGGCTTCCTCGGCCTCGTCCATCCATCGGAGGCATGTTTTCCCTCGTCGTCGTTGACCAAAGACCCTCGCCTCGAGCAGCTTTTTCGCTAGAGCCTCGCCGTCCATACGATGGACATGACCCAGCCAGTGTAGTTATACGCTGAACTATGTTAATGTCTTCGTAGAGCTCATACAGTCTAATGATATAGAGCTAATACAAAGTCTAATCAACTTTGCAGGTATACCGAACTCAAACATTGTTGCGTATAGGCAATCCCTTCTCGGGCGATCGAACTCAGCTTTGTAATCTTCAAGAACTAAAAAAGATAAAACTCATTTTTTGATTCATTCCTTCAAACAAACATTCATAACAAATTTCATATATATTGAGCATTCGAAATAGTTCAGTTCCAAATTGTCGCTAGATGGCTCTAAAATGTAATATCTCTGGTTATACGAATTGCATCTGGCAATGCTATAACTTGTTTGCAAAGTGACATTTTAAGCATTATTTTGTTAGAAAACATTATTAAAATCGCATTGTTGTGTGAAAAGTTATTTTAGTTTAAAATTGAATGAAAATTCGAAACATTGTCGTCATATTTTGCTTTTCTATTATAAAAATGTAAGAATGCGTTGGAGGTTGCTGATTAAATTTGTTAACTTTACGGAAACGATGTTGTAACTAGAAAAACAGCAGTAAAGTGGTTTGCTCGTTTTCGATCTGATAATTTTGATTTAAAAGATACAGCTCGCTTTCGTCGATCAATCATTGAAAAGGTTGATGAAATCATAGAAAAAAACTAAACAAAGTCATCACACAAGCAGCGTGGATGTTGCTAGGGTAGTACTAGGCACTCATCACCAAACAGTTATCAACCGTTTAAAGAAGACGATAATTCTCCATCACATCTTGCTCAAACACTATTTGGACTTGAAATTTAAAAATGAATCTTGAGAAGTAATTTAAGAAAAATATAGATAGATATCTTATAAAAATATAAGATAGATAGATAGAAGATATACTGGAATCTGAAGTAACACTACATCTACATAGTTTTTCCGTAATTTGCACTTCATGTTGGAAAAGTGGTACTGGAAAGTCAGTTCTTAAAGAACTAACTAAAATAATACTCATTTTAAGATATGCACTCATCTGAAGTTATTATCAATGGCATCTAGTTTTTCTACAATTTTAAAAAAGGAGTAGAAATTTGAAATCAAAATTCAAAGAAGGACATCTTCAGATACTATAGAAAAAAATACCAATTTTAACATACACAATATTTTTATAACTTTCAGTCTTCACACGTTTCATTAAATTTTAAGAGCCGATGTTGAATGTGAACCACACCTAAACTTCAAGTTTTTTTCTGCATTTCATTTAACATTTCTCAATAAGCAAACTAACTCAATTTAAACCATGGAAAGGTACACAATCGAGCAACGCTTTAAAGTTATTCAGGCTTATAATGAAAATGGGCGTTCAAATCAAAATGCATATCGTGCACTTCGTGATTTTTTCGGCCAACTTAATCAACCAAAAGTGCGTACAATCGCAAAAATCGTGCAAAAATTTGAGCAAACCGGGTCTGTAGGAGATGTGAAAACACCAGTGCATGCTCGTACAGCTTGTACTGCAGAAAATATTGCGCGGTAGTGTGGCTGAAGAGCCGTCCACCTCAACTCGTCGTCGTGCCCAACAATTGCACCTCTCACGCTCGTCGTTAATGAACATTATGCATAAAGACTTGCATTTACACTCTTAAAAGGTGCAATTGACTCAAGAACTAAAGCCTCTTGACCATTTCAAGCGTCGTCAATGGTCAGAATGGTGGCAAGAAATGGCTACAGTGAATGATCAATTCGTCAATAAGTAGAAATGTCGCATTTGGGCGAATGATAATTTAACAGTGATTGTCGAAAAACCAATGCACCCACAAAGAGTGACTGTTTGGTGCGGTTTAAGGGCTCGCGGCATCATCGGGCCGTATTTTTTCCAAAATGAGGCCGCTCAGGCAGTTACTGTGAATGGTGTTCGCTATCGTGAGATGATAACGAACTTTTTATATCCCGAATTGGAAGATATGCATGTGTACGATATGTGGCTTCAACAGAACGGTTCCACTTGCCACACATCTAACGAAACAATGGCTCTTTTGCGCGACAAATTCAATGGCCGTGTTATCTCACGTGGTGGCGATGTCAATTGGTCGCCAAGATAATGAGATTTGACACCGTTGGACTTCTTTCTTTGGGGTTAGTTGAAGAAAAAAGGTGTAGGTCAATCAGCCAGCAACAATTCAAGAGCTAAAGGATGAGATATTTCGGCACATTAACGGCATAGCACCTCACTTATGCCTCAGCGTCATCGAAAATTTGGACCAACGGATGGAGGTGTGCCACCGAGGTCGCGGCGGCGATTTGGCCGATATTTTGTTCCATACATAATTGAACTATACCAATATTATCATAATAAAAAGAAATGACAATAATTTCTTAAATAATTTGTGTTTTATTCAAAATCAACATCGGCTCTTAAAATTTAACCACCCTCATTAACATTATTCTGTGTAATATGGGCCCCATCTCAGTGGGCTTTGACGTTCCAAAACTCATCCTACTTTTTGAAAAGCAACATTTTCTTTCAAAACAGCATGATACTTTTTTCAACAGTTCTGTTACGAAAGTTGATTTTTGAAAAATAGAACATTATTTAACAAGGGCATATCGAGAATTTTGTTCAGGGGGAAAAGAAAATTATTTATTTTTTATTTGACTAATAAATAAATAAAAAAATGTGTCAGCCGTAATCATGTGATTAAAAATAAATTAAGCTTTAATAAATATGAATAAATTTATGTTTTTTATTATAAGAAAAAATGTTTTGATTTTCTTAATTTAATATTAAAATTTTTGGAACAAGTCTTGGAACAAGGTTGCCGAGTACAAGATATGGCAGAATTATAATTGTATAATGCGTACGAGGTAGCATTTTTTTTGTCGATTATAATGGTACTGGAAACTGGCCACTATTCCCCCCTGTGACCTAAGCAACCCCTTGAAATTCAGCTGGTTCATTAAAGTAGGTAGACTGAAAACAAATTTTTTTTTCAAAGGGGCAACTGCCCCCCTGCTCTACCCTCACTACGACCATGTTATTTAACATTAATAAGGGAGTTTGAGAGTGGGCGTGAACTACATCAACTTTGTCGACTTTAAAGTAATCTAATCTGTAGCTCAAAATAAGTATTATTATCTTGAGTTAAGTTTTTGAAGACCATTTTTTTGATTTCGTTCCCATTTTCTGAGAGAACTAGAAGTAATGAAGAAAACATGACTTTATATTCGTTATCAGCGCTGCTCAGATATCCTAAAGTCGAATACATATTAGGACAATCATAAACATTTCGCTGAACTGTGTTATTAAAGTTAAAATTTGGGAAAATTCAACCACAGAAAAATGAAACTAAAACACATAGTAGGGGTTTTATAACGATAATAATGATGTTCGTTTTTTTTTTTTTAGAGAAGAGTTCAAGGCAAGAAGAAAAACTTACACTCCAAAAAAAAAAAAAAAATCTTTTACTTTACTAAAGTGGTTCAGTTTGTATCTTTTAGAAAAACTGATATATTTTAAAGTTTCTCAACATCACTTCATCCAACTTCAAGTGACAATTTGGAAAGAAATGAGTTTTAGATTCATGAATAGCGTTTCTAAATTAAACTAAAATGTCAAAAAATTAGAGGGCTACAAAATATTGTTCCACTGTGTAATGGTTGCTATCACTCAATATGCTCCTACGCTAAATTGTTCTCAAACCTTTGAGAAACTAAGCTAAAACTTAAAAATTTGCTGCACTGTGTTATATAAAACTGATAATAAAAAAACGAAAAATAATAAAACATTAAAAAATTCTGCTGATACTTTTTTTTTACTCACTGCGTTCTTGCTGTCAACATTGTGACACATAATGACTCACATTAATCAGCGCATAGTCACAAAGCAAGCAACAGTATAGGAACATACAAATATTTAGATATGCATTTAAACGTGCCTTAATATAGGAATAAATGGCAATCAGTTTGTCTGTCCGTTTAACTGTCTGTCCCTCTATCTTGCTGTCTTTTCTCGAGAATATTTGCCTTGCACTTGCTTTTGCTTACAGCACTAAAAAACAAAACAAAACACAAACATAAATTATAGGTTGCAGCTGCTTGCTCACTGCTACTCTTCATGAAGAATTTATTTGCGTGAATCCACTTTTTCATGGTCAAGGTTATTTGTTGTTTGATGATGATTAAAAATTTTGGTGTGTTTGCGGTGGCGGTGGTGGAGTACAAACCTAAAAGCACACAAAACACATTCATACACACATACGTGATTTTTAGCATTTGTGAACAAACATGTGCGATGCACGGTGCTAAATGATGAATGACTACTTTTTTCAGTTGCCACGAAAAAAAGACGTCAGCATTAAGCGTCAGCATTAAGCGTCAGCATTAACACAAAAATAATTTCTTTAAAAAAGTTAGCAGCTTAACTAGAATATTATGATTTCAAATTATAATGATTTAAACGTTATCCTTGCCAGATTATGTAGGCAAGCTGATGTCCTTTGCACATAACAAAGCTGATATCAGTTTTAACAAAGGAAAAAACTTCTGCCTTTGATTCTCCCTTTGAGAATCTTTTTCTTGAATGAATGATGGAAAATTTGAAAAAAAATTTCTTTGCATAGTTTGAAAGAAACGAAGACGAGCGATAATAGTATTTTATTTACTTACTAAGGTGGATGTACAACCATAAGCAGGTTTTGGCCTCGTTTCAGAATTTACACAAGCCATTTTTTCGTGCTTGCTGGCGTTAGTTGAAAGCTCAAAGTTTTGCCAGGCTTTCCGCCAGTTGTTTCTTTCAACCAAAATTCGGTCCTCCTCTTCTGCGTTGAACGCGGCTGGATATGGAATCGAATATTTTCTTCTCTAAAACGTCGTATTCTACCCGCTCAATATGGTCTATCCTCTTGACTATGTCGATGTCGATGTAGAGTCCTTACTCATCCTTCCATCGTATTCGCTACTCGCCATTGACGAAGATTGCTTCATGGATCTTACGAAGGATCTTCTTCTCGAAAACTCCCAAAGTCTTTTCAGCAGAGCTGATCAGCGTTCAGGTTTGTGCTGCATATAACAGGCGGGCATGATTCGTGACTTAAAGAGCGCGACTTTTGTCAGTCGAGAGAGGGCCGTGCTTCTCAATTGCCGCCTAGTGAGCCCAGAGTAACACCTGTTGGCAAAAGTTCTCCTTCGTTTTATCTCACTACTGATACTCGTATTGTTGATGAAGTTTATGCTTCATCCCAGGAAGACGAAGTCCTTCACAACCTCGAAGGAAGTGTTGTCAACAGTGACATGGGTGCCAAGTCGCTGAGACTATTTATTCGTTGAAACCAGGTATTTCGTCTTATCTGCGTTCACTGCAAGACCCATGCGACTCGACTCTATTTCTAATTTGGAGAATGCTGCACTGACTTCGCATGTATTTTGGCCAGTGATATCAATATAATCAGCATACGCCAGCGGCATAGCACTCTTGTAGAATATGGTGCCGCTTTGTCTCAGAATGATCTTCTCCATAATTAGATTAAAAAAGTCGCACGATAAAGAATCACCTTGTCTGAAACCCCGTTTGGTAACAAATGGTGGGGAGAGGTCCTTCCCAATTTTAACTACACTGCTGGTGTTGCTCAGTGTCATCCTGCATATACGGATTAATTTTTCAGGCATACCAAATTCAAACATGGTGGAGTATAGGTGATTTCTTATTGGACTGTCGCAGGCAGTCTTCACCGACACACCCAACATCGACAAAAAGATGGTGGGTATCGATTTGTTTCTTTAGGGTCTTTCCAAGATTTGTCATAGTGTGAATATCTGTTCAGTGGTAGATTTTCCAGGTCTGAAGCCATACTGATAAGGTCCAATCAGCTGGTTTAATGGGCTTCAGTCTTTTACATAATACGCTCGACAGGACCGTATATGCGATATTAAGGAGGCTTATCCCACAATAATTGGCAGAACTGGTTGGATCGCCTTTCTTATGTATTGGGCAGCGTACACAGAGGTTCCAATCGTTTGAAATGCATTCTTCCGACCATATTCTTCATAGAAACTCGTGAATACATTTAAACAGGGCTTCGTCTCCGTTCTTAAACAGCTCAGCGGGTATACCAGCGGCTCCCGCGGTTTTGTTGTTCTTAAGCCGAGTTATGGTTGTCAAGAATTCATAATAGTCGGGCAGCGGAACTTCAACGCTATCATCCATAATTGGGATTTCCAGGATATCATCTCTATTGCCGAGATGGTTGTCATCATCGCCATTCAGAAGACTAGAGAAGTGTTCCCTCCATAACTTCAGTGTGCTCTGGATATCTATCACTAGAAGATTCCCGTTTTCATCCCTACAGGAGAGGCTCCAGTTCTAAAATCATCGGCTAGGCGTCTTATATTTTCGAAGAATTTTCGTGCCTCATTTCTGTCACCATACATCTCAGTCTTCTCGCACTCTCGCTTTTCTGCCTCTCTTTTCTTCCTCCCGAAAAGACGACTCTCGTCGCTCGCGTAGCAGCACGCGTTACAACCGATGCAGGTTGGTTTTATAGGTGACGTTTTTCTCTCCAGTGGCGTCGCGACACTTTTGGTCGTGCCACTGGTTTTGGCGAGGGTAGTGGGAGCCAATAACCTCTTCGGCAGCCGCACGCATATAGTGAGAGATGTGTGCCCACTGAGTGCATATATCGTCGATTTCAGGAGTGCTTTCTTGAAGCAGGAGTGAGAGTTGAGTGGCGAAGGCTTCGGCTGTCTGTTTTGATTGCAGCTTGTCGACGTCTAGTTTTCACTGTGTAGGGTTGCGCCCATCATTATCGCTATTCAGAAGACTCAAGAAGTGTTCCCTGCATAATGTCAGTTTACTCTGGGTATTTTTTACTAGATTCCCGTTTTCATTCTTGCAGCAAGTTGTTCTGGCACTTAAGCCATCGAACTGGCGTCTTATCTTTTCGAAAAATTTTTGGGCCTCATTCCAGTGGCAATTTTAATTTACTTTCAGCCTGAAAAGACGTCTTTTATCCCTCCTCTTCTCTCTATATCACTTCTTAGCAGTGTGCGTTGCAATTGACTGCAGGGGGGCTTTGTAAGGTGGCGTCTTGCTCTGTAGTGGCCTTTTTAGCCTTGATGCAGATTATGGCAAGTCGTTCGTTCACAGGTGTAACGCAGATGTTCGCGTTTACCCCAGAACGTTATGCCGTAGTCTGATGTCAACTAAAAATTCCAGTCCTAACTAGTGCTCTTCCGCATGGCCACTGTAGTACTCGTAAACATCACAGGATGCTTGCCGTAAGCAAGTCTCTTACCCTCCATCAAATTTCTTGGATTGCAGCGAAATCAGCTTTGTACCTTTCCAAGATATCTATCAGTTGGATAGAGGATCCGTCCCAAATAAAGAGTTCTGGCATTCAAGGCTTATATCCTTAGATCATTATCAGTTTTTCGTTTACGGTAGTAGTTATCAGGTTTGGGGATAATTTTTATCTTTATTCCTTTTTGTTTCATTGAAGTGGACTTCAAACCCAACTGACAACCAATTTTAGCCTAGACCAAATTTATCCGTGGACTGGCGGAAATCAGCTTGTTTGATGTATCAGGTAATATCACGAGGTTGAAATTTTCCAGAGTGGTAATAATGACGATCGATAATAGTTGGCTGACACAAAATTCTTTGAAAAATTGTTGGAACCGATACTAAATGGATAGTTTTAGTTCTGTAAAACAAATCAAATGTAATCAAAATGTGAAATATATATGCAATTGACTTAATTTGGAGTATTTGGCTAAGTCCCACCCTAAGCAATATATTAGAGCAGAATGAAAAGGCTGATTCTTTAGCAAGAGAATGATCAGCACAAGAAATCTGTGGACCAGAACCACGTATCGCCATAGGCGACAACATGGTGGCAGGCCTTATTAAGCAATGGACGGACTCGGAAAACCGTACAAGGTGGGAAGAAGCTGGTAATTGCAGGCAATCAAAGGCGGCCGTGAAATGGTCAAGTAGTGAGGCAGCAAAAGTCACCCGATACAATCGGCAGACTTTAAGCTGGCTTACTACACTGGTCACAGGACACGGTCCCTACATGTACCATCTCAGGAAGATGACTCTGACCGAGGACGATGCGTGTAGGTTATGCCTAGAGGAGCCGGAAACAGCAGCACACATATTTCTATTCAGCAAATAGGGGACGAAAAGGGACCCACTGTTGTCTTATTCGGCCAATCCCCGACTTATTATATATAAGCAATATATTGCAAGAGTTTTGCAAGATATTTATAAAGTTGGAAAACACATTTTTCAATTATCTACATTCAATTATCTACAACAAACAGAAAGCGTTTTAATATATAAAAATCTCGTGTCTCGGTGTTTGTGGCCGAACTCCTCCGAAACAGCTCGACAGATTTTAATGAGTTTTTTTTTTCTATGTGTGGTAGGTATGAGAATAGGTCGTAAAGTATTTGTCATCCTCCTATGCAAAACCGGTGTGGCTTCGCTCATACGTGTCACATTTCCGCATTTGACAGAATTGAATTGTAATTCAGAATGGAGTTACCACTTGATTATGTCCTTTTCGTGGAAAACTTGGATGAGCATTGGTCAAGGAAGTGTGGCTCCGCCCATACCAGCCAAATTTTTGATATCGACTAGCTATGGAAGTAAAAGTCACAGAACATTGAAAGTCAGAATAGAGTTACCACTTGGTGATGTCTTTCTAATAGACAACTTTGACGGACGTTGGACAAGGGGGTGTGGTTCCACCCATATAAGCAAATTTTTTATATCGAATAGCTTTGAAAGTAAAAGTCACAGAACATTGAAACTCAGAATGAAAACCTTGTTCAAAGCAAAGGTCAAACATTCGCCCCCATTGGTTGTCCCTGTAGTTTTAGGTTTTTAATTTTTTTTGTCCAAGCATAGCAATTTTTGGCAAACTGAAATTAAAAAAAAAAAAATCAATCCTCTTTTATTTCAGGCCAGCTTTCATATCTGAATTTGAAATAAAAAATTATACCAGAAATCATAGAACATGTAAAATAATTAATACCAAATTTCAGGTCTGAAGAGAAGGACACTTGTATGAAAAATCAGGTCTCTTTAAAAAAGAAAACTCAGGCCTTGGTCACGCCTGTCAGGCCAAAATTCCAGCTTGATGAGGCTTGACATTTTCTAACATTTATTGTTATTTATAGATAGCTTAAATTTATATAGCTTATCATTAAGTTCACCTGCACATATAATAAACCAGTCCGATTTCTTGAAAAGCTTGATACCATGAACTACTCTTTACTATCGCAAGAACTTGAACTTTATTTTAAATTTTCTGATGCAGAGGTTCGTTTTTCGTTAAGCTACCTGGATGACAGAACTCAAAGAGTCAAAGTGAGAAACAACTTTCTGTTGTACAAAAGTACCACAAGAGAAATCCCACAAGACTCTGTCTTAAATTCTGGCGTCCATTGTGACATTGAAGAGCATTCAGCTCAAATTGTCGCCTTCTCGGATTGCTGCAGGTTTTATATTGGATAGGATCTGTTGCATTGCTATCGACTCTAATATATGTTTCATTGTCTGTGTTGAGAACTCCGTCAGGTTAGCAACTTAGTCCAAAGCCAGGATATAGGAGGATGGTTGTTTTTAGGATACGTCCTGCAAATGTAAAAACTGATAGGGCCAACCAAGAGCTCGGGGTGGCGCCCATCTTGGTAGCAGGTAATTTTCGGTATATCTATATGAAACAAGCCTGCGAAGGTATAGCAACTGACTTTAAAACTTGTTAGTACGGGGACAGTCTTACCCGTCAAATGGGGTAGACCCTATCTATCCACCGCACTGAGACTAGAAAAGGCCGATAAATTTGGATGTTGAGTGTTTTGACATGCGTGCCTAACATGTTGACTCTCGGGCCTTCCTTAGGGGTTTGCTCGTCGACGTTTGACTTGGTCCCTCAAACTGGCACAGCGGTCACTGAGGCAAGTGGTGAAATTGTGTGTAAACATGCGTTCTCATACTGAGCACGGCAGTTCCTGAGAACAAGGCCAATACTCTACCTGGATGTTGAGATCTTTAGATCATCCGGACTGCCAGAATAAGAGTGGCAAAATTAGGTCGTCCTCTGTAGGTACCAGACATGCGTAATTGTTCGCAACTGAGCCGGCAGCTGTGAGCTGTTAGAATGGTCCTTTCAGTGATCATTAAGCACGGTCACGTATAAAAATGCACTCCTTCATAATTGCATGAGTGCATTTTTGGTCTCTTTGCGGGGATGTTGTGGATCATCATTGACGGGATCGAGTTGCCTAGATGACTGTCGTGGGCTGGCCCTTCGGAGAGACTCGTACTGGTTGTGGTTGTGCGAATGCTACACAGGTCTAGATTGACCGGCGGAGTCACGCAGTGGTACGACCGGGCTGGCATATCTGTCTTAATATATAAGAGATTGGTTAGGTGTCGTCTTCACCAGTAGATGGATTGTCGGTACGTCACTACTGAAATCTAAACAGGTACTGCTATTTCGGGCATTATGTAATTTATTGCATAATGCTCACTGGCACTTTGTGAAGCTTTGTGTTTGTGAAACGGCTTCCATGTTCGTGTTGCTACACCGGATGCCCCGTATGTTTTACTGGTTAAAGCAGAAACGGATACGTGTTGTAGTAAATACATAAGTTCTGGTTGTCTGTTTCATGAACTATTACCCTAGGTCTGGAGACCCAAGTACTTAAGCCTTGCTGCAGGTGTACTTGTCAAACCAGATTCTGTCTGTCTGTGTTGAGTCCTTTTATGATTTTTAGAATATTCGGCAGTATATTCCCCTGCAGTATTTCCGGCAGTATTTCCCCTGCACTTGAGCAACTTGATGACGTCGTTTGGTTAAAGTTTTGAAATTTTCATTAATATCTAAAAACAGTCAAATTTTTATCAAAAAATTTCTCACTGAAAATTATTTCTTATAGGTCAAGAAATATTTATGAGAATAAACCTTGTTTTTATTTATTTATATATTTTTTTTTTATTACATGCAGATTATTTATTTCAACTTGTTATTTATTAAATTTTTTTTTTGCATTCTTAAACTCAAAAACAATCGGCAAACAAACTAAAATAACTCAAAGCTTCTTAATACCACCCTTTAATTTTTTTTTCTTTTATTTTAACAAAAAAAGTCATACTCAATCTTAACTATACAAAGTTCAAAAGCTGCCATAAGCTTGCACAAATACCAAAAAATATGCAATTTTAGAACAAATGTCTCCCAAATGACGCATTTGCATACTTTTTGGGACTTTTGCAAAAGACAGTAGAAGCAGCAGAGACGACAAGTTGTACGCAACTAGAAAATAAACAAAATTTTAGAAGAAAATGAATACAAAAAAAAAAAAAAAACATAAAATAAAGCTCAAAAAGTTTCGGATACTAGAAAAAGATATGCAACTAAAGAAGAGCAGACAAAGTCGAAAAATGACAAATCGATTGACGTGCATGAGCTGAATTATAGAACAAGAAAAAAAAAAAAAATAAAAAAATGAAAAAGGTAGGGCAGTAAAAAGGCACTAAAAAAGACAGCAAAGCAGACAGTCAGTACAACAGACAGTTAAAAAGCTGTTAAAAGAAGTGGCAGTCATATAGCTGTGAGGCAGAAAACAGCCCGCATTTCGCAGATAAGATTCGCACAAAAAAAAAAAAAAAACAGACAAATGGCTCGTATACACATATCTTGCGATTGTCTTTTCACTCTCACTACACTCATACCCCATATTATAGCTGAATTTTTTGTAGTCTATGATATAATTATTTTTTTTTTTTTTTCTTAATATTTTTGTGTGAATTTCACTTTGAACGCATTAATATTTCACATCAAATGTCAGCGAATTGGCACAACATGTCAAAATTAACTCCAGCGGGATTTGCAAAAAATCAAAAATAAATCAATCAATGTGTCAAGATAGTGTGTGAGTATAGCTTGTTGTTGTATTTTTTGTCTATGTACAAGAAACATAGCTAAATTTATATTTTGAAAAAAAATATATAAAGTTAAAAAAGTTCAAAAATGAAATTCGCACAGATTGGCAGTTTTAAAAAGCTTAAAAAAAAACTGCGGGTCTCGCTGGGAAACATCAAAAGTAATCATTTGAAAAAATCAGCTAGTGAAGCTTTTTTAAATTTAATTTTTACATACAAAAAAAAAAAAAGAAAATTTAAATAATTTTTGCGCACTGATGTCCTGACTTTGTTAAGTATGTCACACAAGCTTTTGTGCTCAAATAATATTTCAAATCATATTAAAAACATACATATTTAATACAAATAATAAAAGTACTCATACTGCTTTGAAAAATAGCTGCCACTCAAATAAGCAGGCTGCGGCTTAGTTGCTGCATACAACAAAGACCAAAATAGTTTTGGCCATAACCTTGACAATGACGCTGTTAGCTTGGTTTTTGTATTTGTTTTAACATTTTTTTTTTTATTTTTAATTTTTTGGTTTTGTGGGTTTCTTTGTATTTGCTGCTGCTGCTGCATGGCTTTGAGTTTTCTTGTGTGGCTCTTCTTGTGTTTTGTTCTTTTGCTTTTGCATTCATTTCTTTTTTTATTTCATTCCAGTTTGTGGCTAAAATTAATTTGCAGCATGTTGGCCAGACGTTGCTGTTAGCAATGAGGAACCATTAAAAGATTTTGTGTAGAATTTTTTAGGTAAAAACAATAAGAAAAATTACAAAAAGAAAGAAAAAAACAAAAAAAAAAAATAAAAAAATTCCAAAAACGTAGTAATTAATTTGATGCAGTCAAGACAGCATGCTTTGCGTGATTTTTGCAGCAGCAGCAAAAGAAGCGCTAATTGAAATATGGCTATAATTAAAGATGGGCTGGCAGAAATATTTTCGAGGTTTTTTTTTTGTTCCACATAAAAATGAATAGATTTTAGGTAATGCTTGAAAAGCTGGATGTTAAAAAGAGCCAAGTTAAGTGCTGAAAAATATTAAAATTATTGCATGTTCAGTCACATCCGTTACACAAAATTGTTCCAAACAATTTAAAACGACTAAATGTTAAATGTATTAAATGTATTAAATGTCTTAAATGTATTATTGTTTGTTATTATCTAGTATTAAGACGATCACATCCGTTACTTCAATTGATTTAAAAATATACTGCAATTAGATTAAAAAAAATTGTCAAAAATAAAATTACTTTTGTCTATTCCTCTGGTTATGTAACTAGGATATATGCTTTAATGTCACATCCGTTACATATACATATATAGTCAAAACCACAATACTTATGAAATTCACTGTAAAAAATTTTATGTAAAAAAATTAAAACTATATTGAGTGCAAGCTAATATCTAGTAGCTTAAGCTACTAACCTTAAACTTTCAGCATTATCTTGTAACTCTATGAATTTATGCTCCAAAGTCATGCTATACTCCATATGTTAAGTGTTTATCATAGATCCCTACCGTGTAGGCTTAGTTTTACATAATTCCATAAGAAGGGACCGAAATATTGCGTCGGTCATCACCCCATTGAGGTTCAAAGGTACCAAATAAGCATCATGTTGTGACGACACGTGCCAATCCTTGGTAGGTGAGCCACACCTACGTAAAACTTCTTTCATAGTATAGGTTATGACGCCCGGTTGAGAATGCATGCTGCATAGAGCTGGATAATTCTGCCCGTGATATGGAAAGTAAGCCACAGCCACCAAGAAAGAGAATTTCACATAAATGTTTGAAGTTAATACAGCTCAATTTGATAAAGCATTGTATAAAAGTAATTATTCAAGCTTTGCTTGAAAAAGCCTTGTAAAAACCTTGGAAATTCCAATGTCTTGTAAAATTTTCTATTCAAAACTTTATTCAATAATATATTTTAGGAAGAGATGATTTAAGAAGATGATTTTTACTCAAGTATAATTTTTCATAGAAAGCTTTATTCAAGGATACATTTTGAGGAAGTTTTGGAGAAGGTTTTTACTCAAGTAAATCTCTTTAAAAAAAAATGTTTTCTTATCCCCTTTTTTTATTTCAATAAAAGGGAGAAAAAAATAAAAAACAAATTGCGTGTGACCGGTGTCGATCCATGGAATTCTTGACTGATCATCTGTTTGCTTAAGCCGCTGGGCTACCCAAGCAAACGAAGCAGTTAAGGCTTTTATGAAGTTTTACTCAAGGAAATTCAAAGAAATTAGTAGTTAAGTTTCAACATTATTCAAACAAATTCTTGAATAAACGAGTACATAGTATGTGCGACTGACAATAGAAAGGCTCCGAGTTCAATCCACGCTGGGTGACCATGGGGTGACATGAGTGACACAAATTTCTGTTCTAAACTAAATTAGCATTAAATGATTTATACTTGCAGAAATAAACAAAATATTAATTAAAACCTCATTTTTTTAACAGTTTTAGAAGTTCCCTATAAGCATTGAATAAGATCTTTATGTAAAATTTTATTCATTTGCTTATATAAAACGTATAAAAGCAAACTTTATATAAGTTATTCATTAAAGGAATTAATTTCCTATGCACTTTTTGTGTCTTGTAGAGACACTGTATACAGCTTGTTTCGAGTATTATTCAAGGAAGTTTAAATTCTCTTCCCCACATAAATTCCTTATATAAATTTTTACTCAAGTCTTATTTAGGTTTAATTGTTACCTGGGCGGTTTCTTTCAAAGCAAGAAAGCTTTGAAAGAACCAACCTCAGTCAACAGGAAATCTAGACTTCAGCTAAAGCAAAATCACTCCATTTAAAATTTTATTTCATCTAGATTGCTATCTATGCCTCACAAACTCAGCCTGCGCTAGCAATGGAAATTTGCATCCACAAAATCTAGATAACTCCTCATAACACTGGCACAGCATCCATAGACACCGTTCGACACACTGGCGTAAACCCTAACAACATGGCTATCGAAAATGACAGTATCCTTCGAAAGCCCACAGCAGACCTGACTACGTCACCCTATAAACAGAGCGCCATAAGTCGCACAAGCGAAAAAAGGTTCTCATACATAAGGTGCACAGCCCGTTGAAGCCCCACTCACTCCCATGTGAGCGGTTTAATCGATCTACAAGAAAAGAGACGGTTTTTTAATGCCACAAATATATATTTTGGGTCGCGTATAGATCCCAAATACTTGACTTTCATCGTTACCATTCGCACTTATCGATGATGTCAACTTGATGCCAATTTGCCTTTTACCACCATTATCACCGTCTTATCCATGGCCATGCTCACACCAACACTCATGCCTCTATCAGACACTATGCCCATGGCCTCACTTGCCCTAGCCTCCAGCTTAGCAAGACACTGGCCTTCGACCATGATAAAGAAGTCATCAGCATACGACCTACATTTACACAGTTGACAAAGGATCCACCACAAGGTTCTAAACGAATGCACCTCAGATAGACCCCGTAGGACAGCTCCGAACAACATCCATCTACACACGGAATTTACTTACAAATTACAAATTACTTATCCAGAGCTTAACCTCGTGACACTCAACCTGACTCTTATACACTATCCCAGCGTAGATAGTCGAAAGCCCCCTAAAATAAACAAACAAGCCCGCCATGGGCCAAGCTTGAAATAAGCCTAAATTTTTAACACAAAGTTGATAGCTTCATTGTCACATACGTTGCATATAAACGCAAATATTAACATTAAGTTTGACTCAACGGGAAAAAAAACAACATGTACTAATCGAGAATAAAAAAAATCAAGTTTTGCTGCATTAAATGCATTGATACGAATCAGTGGTCCCCATCAGATATTTGAAAGACAACGTCACATCCGTGACATAATTAAACAGGTTTTATTTACTTTAAAACAACTCTCAGATGAACTTCCAGATGTCTTTAAAGAAAATTCAAGACCTTGCTCTCACATGTGTTATAATACTGTCACACCCTTTACAATAATATTGATAAAATTATGAAGTAATACTAAAGCACAACACCACAAGATTCTTCAAGGCGGAAGACTGTCTTAAAAACATTTCATTTTTGTTGCGATAAAAACAAAAATCGCTGTATGTCACGACGGTTACGAAAACTTTAGACTTTTGGAATTTTACTCATAAGTTTTAACTAAAACTGAATTTGTTATGTTAAAATTAGTTTTTATTATTATAATTTTTAGTCTTTTAAAAGTAATCTTGGAGAATAACCCTATTCTTAAGTCAGTGACACATACGGCGAAATATCTTTAAACAGTTAAGTTTTCTGTAATGACTTTGAAAAGAAGTTAAGTGTCTTGAAAATCATTTGATTAATAAAATGTTATCTAAATATATAAGTCTCGTTGTCACAGCCGTTATCATCAGTGTCACATCCATAACAAATTTTACATAAGGAGAAAGGTAATTATTTTTCGAGTCGTTTTAAAATTAATTTTATTTTGCTTTAATTTGAATGACATGACGTCACGTCCGTTACACTAAATGCATGTTCGAAGATGTATGTACATTGACAATTTGCTTATAAAATATATTTATCTAAAAATATAAGTCTTGTTGTCACAACCGTTGTCATCAGTGTCACACCCATATCAAATTTTATGTTAGAAAATAGATAATAATTAGTCGATTTTTTTTTATTTACAACTAATGCATTTACTAAAATTCCATTAAATTAGTTAACTTTTCTGTAATGAGTTTGTTAGTCTGTGATTTTATCTAAAAATATAAGTCATGTTGTCACAACCGTTACCATCAGTTTTTTCATCAATCAAACCAGAAATTGTTTTTGTTAGTGTAGTAGCAGCTTAAAAACTAGATTTTTTGATAAATGAAGTCTAGGTATTTATTTATTTCCTTTATGAAACATCTATAGCTATATTGTCACAACCGCAACACGGTTTTTTTTAGATTTCTTGCATGTTTTGGACTGTCTTACTAGCTTTTTTATGATTGTTTTTGCCATTTTCGAAATATATAAATACCAGATTGATTAGTTTTTGTAAAATATATCGATACTGTGTTTTTTTATGCATAGATACTTGCTGCTTCAAATGGAAAGCATGTAAAATTCAAAACAACTCATTCTGAGTACCATTTGAACTACTAAAATGACCTCCAAGAGGTACTCCCTGTTAATAATGAAAAAAAAAGAAACACCTAAGACACAATTAAAGCTTGCATGCCTTTGTTGCATACAACTTTGCATTATTTTTACTGTGTGTTTGTGCTTTTATAATAATTGTCAAAAAGCTTGCACATTTTGTTTTCTGGTAACATAAACAAATATTTCTTTAAAACACGATGCGGTACAGCTTACAAATTCTATCTTAAAAAAGCTTAAGAAATGTCTAAGAGTAGCAAAACTATGAACGAAATAAGCAAAAAGAAAAAACAACCAAGTAGCGAAGAAAATTAGAATTGAGCATAATAGTAGAGGCAGAAAATTAAAAGTTTTTATTTTAATGTGGTGCCTAGGCAGATACTGCGCCTACTGCATGACTGTGGTAAGCTCAAAAAGCCGCTAAAACGCCACGAAGTATGCAATAAACAAAAAACAGCCAGACTGATGAGAAGCAGCAGCAAGACTTTGTTCAGTTTCTTTTGCAAAACGTGCAAAAGTTCACTCAAAGAATATCCTAACAAAGGACAAAGTATAGGTGCTGAAATGGAATGGTTGCAAGTTGGCGGCGGCTGTAAGCAGAATGACGTAGCATCTTGGGTAAGGAAGTGAACAAAATAGCGTTGGGCTCTGTTTGTGTATTGGTGTCATTGTGTCTGACCTGCCTAGCTTTTGCGTAAGCGTTGTTATAAAAGCTGCTCTCATTAATTAATTTGAAGTAATTGCGCTGATTTTTGAGCGCTAGTTAAGTTAATTAAAAAGCAAAATATTACATTTGTGCTTTTAAAAGAACGAGTGCATCGCATTGCATCGTAAGCGTTTTATTTTGGCATTAAAAAAATTAAAATTTATACAAACTATGCAACTATAGCTCATGATAAGGGCGCTGGGTTTCCTTTTTTTTTAAGTAGGTAGTAATGAAGACAGTAATAAATGATGTTATAATGAACGTGGTTTATAAACTTCGCTTAGATTTATAATTCGGCGTTTGAAATGAAACAAATGCAATAAGGCAGAAAAGCTAAAAACTTGCTGCAAAAGCTACAAAGTTCCTCAAAAGTTTACTCTTTTGAAAAGCTTAATGGGTAGTGCTTTCAAGTACAAAAAATTTGAAGGCTTTTTCTTTAATTTAATAAAAGCCTTTAAAAAAGAAATGATTTTCAAAGCTTTCATTCATAAGGCAGAATAAAAATATTTTAAAAGCCTGTAAAAGCCTCAAAAAGCTCTGTTAAAGCTTTAAAAAACTTTCTCAAAAGCTCTATAGATGTTTCTCAAAAGACTTTTAGAAGTTTTCTCAAAAAAGTTTTAATAACTTTCATGGCTTTTTCATATGCTCTCTAGAAACTGTAAAAGTTTTTTGAAATTTGTTGAAGTTCTTGGCTTAAAGTTACCAAAAGCTTGTATTCTTATTATTAAAGAAAAATTGCACTCAATGATTACATTCTAAAAAATAAGTAGCTCTTGTAATTAAATTATTATTTTGAAAAATTTTTTTGAAATACTTTCATTTCTAAAAGCTTAAGTTTTTAGTATGTGCCTTATTTGACGACATTTGAAAAAGCTTTTCGTTCACAACTTAAGTTAGCAAAACTGCATTAATCTCAATTTTTGATACTATCGATGCATTCTATTTTGTTCTGATTTATAATTCAGCGTTTGTTATCAAAGCTAATCAAAAAGAAACAGATTAATTATAACAAAGAAGCTAAATATTTCTACAAATGCTATAAAGTTATTCAAAAGTTAACTTTTTTAAAAGCTTTGTAAAAGCCTACAAAAAACTTTAAAAGCTTTATCTAAAGTTCAATAAAAGCTTAAAAAACTATTGTTAAAAATTTTATATATAAAGCGTACGCGAAAGATTTTGAAAGCTTTAAAAGCCTTATAAATGTTCTGTTAATGTTTTGAAAGTATTTATCAAAATCTCTTTAAATCTTTGTCAAAAGCTCTTTAAAAGCTTTTTTAACGCTCTCTAAGGACTTTATTAGCTTTCTCATATGCACTTCAATGCCTGTAGAAGTCTTCTTAAAAGCTAATTAGATTTGCAGGAGCTTCGGATTCAATGTATTCAAAATCTTGTATTTTCATGTGATTAATTAAAAATGTTGCTTTCACCCTTGTATTATAAAAATTTATCAGATTTTGGAATTTAATAATTCTTCGGAAAGGGTTTTTTTTATAAATAACTTTTATTTTTTAAAGCTTAAGTTTTGAAGGCTTGCCTGACTTGACATCCTTTTAAAAAGTTTTGATAAAAGTTTACTAAGAACCTACGAAAACTATTGTTAAAAGATTCACACACAAAGCATATTAAACAGATTTTGAAAGCTTTAAGAATAATCACAAATGCTCTGTTAATGTGTCTATCAGTAGCTTTTCAAAAGCTTTCTCAAACGCTCTGCAAAGTCCTTTATAGTTTTCTCATTTGCTGCATAACCACTGTAAAAGCTTTCTCAGGAGCTTATTAGATTTTTAGAAGCTTTTGATTTGACGTTTTAAAAGCTTGTATTTTCATATAATTAATCAAAAAATGTTTGCACTCAACGCTTAAATTCTAAAAACTTATAAGCTCTCGTTATTAAATACTTCTTCTGAAAATATTTTTTTTTTTAAACAACTTTCATCTCTAAAAGCTAAAGTTTTTAAAGTTTGCATAATTTGGTAAAATTTTAAAAGAGTTTTCGTTAGCAACTTAAGTTGGCAAGCTTTACGTTGCGAACACACGTGAAAATTTGTCATAATAATTTTAAAATTTGTATTAGTTGTCAAATTATTTCCGTCACCAAGCCAAATTGCCGATAGTGATGTAGGTGGCATAACAATTGCATGACAAAAAACGACATTTGTTTGAAAATAAAAAATTATTTTGATTGTTTGACAACAAAAAAATCATTATGAAGAAAAGAAAAATAACTCATTAATTTCTGCTTTTTTTTTTTGTTTTTTTTTTGTCACTTTTACAAACAAACATCAAATCTTTGCCACTCTATATCAAAATTGTTGCCAGCCATCTTGTAGCCTGATGGTTCCAAGCAATTGAGCTGGCAATTGAAAAAGTGGGAGAGTGTCAGTGAAAAATTTTCAATCTATTGAAATTGCTATGGCAAATTGTCTCATGTGCTTGCTGGGTAACTTATATTACTTTCCAATACTTTCGATATTTATCGATACTTCCTTCTGATTTTTAATTTGGTGTTTGAAATAAAACTAATCAATTAAGACAAAAAACCTTAAAATTTGGCGCAAAAGCCAAGTTATTCCAAAGTTTACATTTCTGAAAAGACTTAAGAAAGCTTACAAAAAACTTTAAAAGCTTTTTCTTAATTTTAATGAAAGCCTACAAACATAATTTTGAGTTTAATACACAATGCATATTAAGAAGATTCTGAATGCTTTAAAATGTTTCACAAAATCTCTGTTAATCTTTTTTAAATATTTATAAAAAGCTCTTTTAATCTTTTTCTCTTAAGGCCCTTTAAATCTGTTTTTTTATCTTTTTCATATAAGGTTTGCTCACGTACTGTACTTGTAGAGAGAGAGGGAGAGAGATAGAGAGAGAGAGAGAGAGAGAGAGAGAGAGAGAAAGAGAGATAGAGAGAGAGAGAGACAGAGAGAGTGAGAGAGTAAAAGAAGAATTGAGAAAAAAATGTTTCAAAGAGAAAAATAGTAGAAAAAGTATGTGAACAGAAAATTAGTAGAGACTTGCAAATAAACTGCAAATCGAACGGCTTGATAGCTTTTTTGAAATAAAATGACGTCATATAAAACTAATTTAAATTGTTCGCCAAAGACGTTATAGTACAAATGTTTCTTTTTGCGTCTATTTTGAAAAGAAATCTACAAGAAATAACTTTCGACAGCTTGTTTTTTGTTGACAAACAATTTTTTTGGTAGCTGCAAGTTCTTGCAAGTAGAAACTTTGTTAACAGAAACTTGTAGCACTTTTTTCTCTCACTTTTTTCTCTCACTTTTTTACGTTCTCGTTGTCTTCTCTCGTTACAAGTTTTTCGAGTACGTGAATGCTTTACAAGTAATAAGTTGTAACAATTTTTAAAAAATTTTTTTAGTATGCCCGTTGTAATGCCCGTAGGTACTATATATCATAATAATTCTTCGAAAATGGGTTTTTTTTTAAATAAATTTTATTTTTAAAACCTTAAGTTAAAGACTTAAAGACTTGCTCAATTTCGCACCTTTGTTAAAAGGTTTTATTGAAGTGCAATAAGTGAATACAAAAAAGATTTTTAAAAGTTGCGTACAAAAAGATTTTGAGAGCTTTAAAAATGCTCACGAAAGCTCTGTTAATGTTTTTAAATATTTATAAAAAGCTCTTTAAATTCTTTTAAAAAACTATTTAAAAGGTTTATCAAACGCTATGTAAAAACCTTTGTAGATTTCTGATATGCCCCGTAAAGACTGTAAAAGTTTTCTCATGAGCATATTACGTTTGCAGGAGCTTTTGATTTAAAGTTTTCAGATGTTTGTATTTTCTTATGATTAATTAAATTATAAGTATATAATTAATTTCATTGAAGAATTAATGAAATTTTTTTATTAAATTATATTTTTAATCTTATAATCAGAGTTCTTCTCATGGAAATAAGCTTTTTAATTTCAGCTTTTAAATAACTATTCGCTTACAACTTAAGTTGGCAATACTTTATTAATCACACAACTCTTTTTAAAAGATGCTCTTTTCAAGTTTTGTTTAAAAATCTTCTAAAAGCTTCTAACGCTTTACTTTTATATAGCTTTTTTAAGGTAACACATTAAATATTTTTTATTAACATTCTTTTCTTGTAGTTTCATGTTGAATTTTCTTGTTAAGCGACTTGCTTGAAAAGCTTTTTTTTACAAATTTTTTCAAGTATAATCAAATTGAAAAGCTTCTTACAGCTTTTTTATAAAAATTTTCTGTACAGTTTTTCTTACAAAGCTTTGTTGGAATGCATTTTGAAGCATTTTATAATAAAGAAATTATTTAAAAAAGCTTTTATTTTGAAATTTTTCTTTCATTCCAAGTTGAAATTTTTTTGTTCCTTTGTTTGTCATCAAATTGCTTTGAAACCTTTTCTGCTGAACTTGTTTTTGAAAGCTTTTATTGTTCGTAGTTTCCACTAAAGCTTTGTTTTCTCTCTTTCTTTCTCTCTCCCTGACATTTTTGTTAAGATTTTGTTTTTTTTTTCTTAATTTTTTCACTAAGTTTTTGTTTTTATGTTTGATCTCGCAATTAAATCATTAAATTATTTTACTTAAAATATTTCATCAAAAAGTTTTTAAGCTTTTTTTAATAATTTTGATATACAAAATCTGAGCTTAGATTTTTTTTGTACCAAATCTTTTTATACAAAATTTAAACTTTTATTTTTTGTATAAATTCCTTTTATAAGAGCTTTTTCTTTTGTAAAACACTTGCTGCTTTCCTGATAAAAATTTATATTTATTTCATTTTTTTTTAAATTACCGACTTAAAAAACTTTTCTTAAGAATTTCAGTTCTTTGTGAGATGCTTGTGGCTGTTACGTCATCATAAAATTGTTTTCTCACCAAAAATTTCTTTAAGCAATTCAGAATCTAATCCAGTACCTTTGGTGCTGCACCTCTGGTTCCTGAATTTCAAGTTCTGTTTCATAAACTAAACTTTAAGGGTCAAAATTTTTCTCAAATTACAACAAAATTGCAACGATTTCCTCCAATGGAGTGAGGATCATCTGTTTGAAACTTTCGCCACCAGTTGCAGTGCATCCAGCCTTATTGCATGTCAATTTCTTATTAGATTTGATTTTTAAATCCCTCCGGACCTAAAAAAATAAATTAAAATCAAATGTTTTTGAAAGCTTAAGCATTATAAGTCTTTAGCAATTTGTTCCCATTTTTAATTATAATTTCCCACTTTGTTCCCCAGAAATTTAACCAGAGTTTCAAAATGCAAATTTTTTTTTTAAAGGTTTGCTTTTAATGCTTTTTTTCTTACATTTGGTCGGAAATATTTATATAATTTGCTTTAAATTAACACTTTTTTCTTAAATACAATCTTACCACAGTTGTAAATTTTCTAATAAAAAATATTTGTTTTCTTCATTCATGTCTCAGCTTTTGAGCTGTTATTTAGCTAAATTTAATTCATGTCTTTTAAGATGTTTTTAGTTTTCCTTTTTTTATTATATTTTTTTTTTTTTTTTAAATGTGCATCATGTTCGCATCTTCTGCTGCTGCTGCTTATTCGATACAGTTTTCGACTGATTTACTTTTATGAATTTATCACGTTCACAAACATGATATCGAAAACGTGTCGTAATTGGTTTAAGTTTGAGCTGCAATGAATAGTTTTTGTGCAGTTTTATTTTTGATTTCTTTTTGTTCGCTTGTCTTTGCATCTGTGATTTGATTTTTTTTTTTTTATTTAATCGAGCACACTTCCAATAAACTTGTTGTGGTTTAAATCAATAAGCGTTTTATTACTGATTTCTGCTTTGTTTTTACTTTTTTCTTTATATTTTTTTTTCTATTCGTTTTCTAGTTAACTGTTGAAAATCGTGAGTTGTTGATTATGCATTATTAGCACATCGGGGGAGGATTCGCTTGTGCAGCGCAGCCGTTCAAGTTTTCTACGTATTAGTGTTAAATTAACGAATTTTTTTAAATTAATATCAAAAACGTGCTTTTTATAGCAAATTTTTTTTTTAAGTTTATAAATGTTTGTTCAACTATTTCAAGAAATTGTAGGCAAAATGCAAAAAAATTTTATATCAAAAAGCTATAAGCATATTTATTGCTTGCTATTTATTTTATATGACTTTTTATACGACCAAAAAAATAATCGCTTTCTCGTAAAAATTACGTTGAATTAAAAAATTTAATTAAAATTTGTTTTTTTAGGCATTTATTGCTTTTAACAAGATATAAATAGCAAGCTTTCAAGTACTTAATTCATATGCATATGCAAAAAAATTTACTACAACATTAAATTTATATGTTATGATTTAAGCATTTCTTCGATAGGCATTTCAAGCTTTTAAATAACAATGATTTTTAATGCCAAAACATTAAATTCCGTTTATAAAATGCAATTTTATATGTTGAAAACATGAAAATATCTATAAATTATTTAATCATAATAAATGTTTTTTTCAATTGTAGTCGTTAAATTGTCAAAAAAAAAAAAAGAAAACAAAACAATATACTACAAATTCAGGAATTGAATATATCTGCAATTAATATAATCGATTCCAATAAGCAAAAAGCACTTAACTATGTAATAAACATAAAAGTCAAATACGATGTTATTTATTAATAACACATTTACACAAAAATTACACTTCAAATTACTTGAAACATACTTTAAAAACTTTTTATGATTATTTACTAAAAATTGAAATTCGTAGAAACAACATTACAGTGGTTAAGGAAATTGGAATTTCACATTGTAAAAAAAAACCAATTTAAGTTGAACAATTGAATGAATTATGTCAAAGAAAATTTACCAAGTTGCCAAACATAAAAAAGTTCCAAAAGAAATAAAAATAAAATGAAGGACTGCCGAACGAAGTGAAAATGTAAAGCTGTGGAAAATCAATAAAATAACAGTTTTTTTTTCAAATTATTGTAGTATGAAAGCATTCATATTTCAATAAATTCATTCATTATATTTCAAAAAGCATGCAATAGAAGACTTATGCTAACAAAAAAAGAAAAATGTTCTATTGAAATATCTTTATGTGTCGTGTTAAAACTGAATCGATCGTTATTTTATATTCACAAATACTGTTTTTTGGATCATGAGACAAAGTCAAACCTTATCGTTCAGTTAAAAATTGAATTAGTGAGAGATTTGATTATCTTAAAGTTACTATTGAACTCTCCACTAACAATCATAAATACGTTGTCAAATTTTTTGGTAAATATTTTTTCGAATATCTTAGAAACTTCGTTTGAATTTACCCGACTGAAAATTTTCTTAAGGAAAGAGTCAGAAAATGATCAAGAAACCCCTATTTTAATAAGGATCTAATATCAATTCATCCTGATCAAATCACCTGATCATTCAACATCAGGTCGCCTGATCCTGGTAATAACCAAATTAACATTTGGTTAGGACCCCTTAAGTTTCTTTTCTTCGGCAAAATCTTGTATCCACCCGATTAGATATTGATAGGGTTTCGTTAAAAGGGCTATCCATATCATATCCGGATCATATTAGTACACAAATAAGTTTTTTTTAACTGATTTCCATTCCGGAAGTGACAATGACAATGACAGTGACAATGACAATGCCAATGACAGTGACAATGACAATGACAATGACAATGACAATGACAATGACAATGACAATGACAATGACAATGACAATGACAATGACAATGACAATGACAATGACAATGACAATGACAATGACAATGACAATGACAATGACAATGACAATGACAATGACAATGACAATGACAATGACAATGACAATGGCAATGACAATGACAATGGCAATGACAATGACAATGACAATGACAATGACAATGGCAATGACAATGACAATGGCAATGACAATGGCAATGGCAATGACAATGACAATGACAATGACAATGACAATGACAATGACAATGACAATGACAATGACAATGACAATGACAATGACAATGACAATGACAATGACAATGACAATGACAATGACAATGACAATGACAATGACAATGACAATGACAATGACAATGACAATGACAATGACAATGGCAATGACAATGACAATGGCAATGGCAATGACAATGACAAGGACAATGACAATGACAATGACAATGACAATGACATTGGCAATGACAATGACAATGACAATGACAATGGCAATGACAATGACAATGGCAATGACAATGGCAATGGCAATGACAATGACAAGGACAATGACAATGACAATGACAATGACAATGACAATGACAATGACAATGGCAATGACAATGACAATGACAATGACAGTAACAATGACAATGACAATGACAATGGCAATGACAATGACAATGATCAATTCTCAGTGGAATTCTCAGTGGAAAATTTTTAGTTCAACTTCATTACAATTTGGCACCACTGGCGATGTCAAAATACGATTGCGAGCAGTGAAACGAAAGCTAGTCGAAGAGTAATACAGATTTGCCAACTAAGTTCGTTTTGAAAAAAATGCTTTAAATTTGCAAGCATTTTAAGATCAGAAAAAAGCCAGGAAAGGAGCTGGTTCTAATTTTTGTTTTTGCATTGTGAGTAAAATAGAGCTGCGCTCTAGATCAACGACCATGGGAGGCAGCTGATGGCAATGACAATGTCAATGATAATGATAATGACAGTAAAATTACAATGATAACGACAATGACAGTGACTATGACAATGGCGATGACAATGACAATGAGAATTACAATGACAGTGACAGTGACAATGACAATGACAGTAACAATGACAATGACAAAGACAATGACAATGACAATGACAATGACAATGACAATGACAGTGACAACGTCAATTACAATGACAATGACAATGACAGTGAAAGTGACAATGATAATGACAATGACAATGACAATGACAATGACAATGACAATGACAATGACAATGACAATGACAATGACAATGACAATGACAATGACAATGACAATGACAATGACAATGACAAAGACAATGACCATGACCATGACCATGACCATGACCGTGACCATGACCATGACCATGACAATGGAAATGACAATGACAATGACAATGACAATGACAATGACAAGGACAATGACCATGACCATGACCATGACCATGACAATGACAATGACAATGGTAATATAATAGGTACATCGCAACATTTTTCGGTAAGTTTTTACCGAGTATTTAAGAACCTTCTTTTAAATGAATCAATAAATTTTCGATTAAAATATCTCTCGTGAACTCGCCCCTAAGGGGTCAAATATATGAGCTGGTCCTATAATTTTTTGCCATTCAACATTTCTTCTCAACACACCTATCCCCTATATGCCACCACTCTAAACCACCACTCTAAAACATTTGTTTAGCGCACATTTACCCCCTGCCTGCCACACTCCTCTGGAGGTGCCCATACAAAAAACAAAAACGTTGCCATATTTTCTATTTACCTGATAGCTGAACCAAAAATGCAGGCATTAAGAAAGCAAGCCTTAGGACTGCTTCGATTAGCAGTGATGATATTAACAGTGGTGAGAATTTAACATTGCTTTCGCTAACATTTCTGACGTTGACAGTACTGACACAAATTCATAACTTCTACCCCGACTTCAATACTTCAATAAAAAAGTGCTTAAACATGATTTATCAAAAACGTATCTGGGCGTTTTTATTTATCTATAATTTACCAGAATTCTTTCATACATTGCATCTGATTTATCTGATATTTTACACTACGTTTCAAAATTTATTCATCTTCAACTTTGTGCTGTATTGTTTTTTGTTATATTTTATATACATTCATAGATTTTTTATTGTTTTATATAAGATTCTGTAGACTTTATTTAAAACCATTTTAAAGCTATTTTTCCTTTACTTTCAGGTACTTGACTTAAATTGGTTTATTATAAATTCATACTAATGTACAAAAATAAGTGGTGAGTTTTTGAAAGTAAACATTTTCATTTTGGAAATATTTTTTCTTAAAATTACTGAAAAGTTTTTTTTTTTTTTGAGTTTTAAAAATACATAATTTTTTTAATTATTTTATTTGCGCTTACCGCAACTGAAAATTTAGCCAACTGTAGTTCGTTTGCGTGCTGTAGTAGTCGCAAACGAATATTAAGTTCAAGCTGACGAAAAAACAACGAAAAATATTGAAAAAATAAAAAAAAAAAATACAGGTGCATCGTTGAGCCCACGAGAGAGGTGAAGCTTTTTCGCAGTTACATAGATTTGATAGCTTAATGGTTGTTCTTCATAATAAGATAACTTTTAAATTTAAAAATTTAATAAATATAAAGTAAATTAAAAAACATGCGTTAATATTCACACCAGTGAATTACATTTCGTAATTCCAACACTGTTTTCTTATATAAGAATTTATATATCTTTTGCTTATATTCTTGCTTGCGTCTATCACAAAAAGACAATATATATTATTAAATTTTTAAAAACAAATCTTCACCCTCCGTGGGGATTGAGCCCGTACCCAGTGATTAAGAGCTTACTACACTATCCACCAATCCAAAAATTCCCTTGTTACGTGTGGCTGTTGATTCAATATCAAGTAAAACAGAAGTTATGTTGCTGCATAGCATCAGAATCTCTTAATAGATGAATGATTGTGTATTGACTATTCGAAAAAAAACTAACACAAATTTGTTCTACTTGCCACAAGATGTCACTATCATCGGTGTTTTCTTTCGCGTTTTAACATCAACAAAAACAAAATACAACGATGCTGATGACATTTTGTGGCAAGTAGAATCAAATTTTTGTTAGTTGTTGTGTAAAGCCAGTACACAATGCTCTATCTATTGATAGATTGCGACGATCTATTGCTGCATAGCTTCTGTTAAACTTAACATGAAATCAACAGCTCTTTCTAACAAAGCTTTGTGCCCTGGTGGATAGTGTATAGAACTCTAAATCAGAGGGTACGAGTTCATTCCCGCGGCCGGCGAAAAAATATTTTTATTATATTTGATATTAAAGTATTAAATTTTCTTGTTGTTATCAGAGCAAGCAAGAAAGTAACCATCAATTTCTAAGAAAAAAATCTGTTGAAAGTTTTACAGATTTCACTCAAGCAAATCACAGAATGAAGCGTAAAAAGCTTCGCTTCAAAAAATAACGAAAGAATAACAAAACGCAATTCGTTTTACTCAAAATAGCACTGCGCGTTCTAAAGTGAATCCTTACAGTGCGCTGCAATGCGCAAAAATATATTGGCTTTGGCGCGCGGAAAGAGTATTGAACTCCTAACCGTGAGGTCACCGTTTCGAACCCCCCCGGCTGGAACTGTTTTTTTATTTTTTATAATTGAATTAAATTTTTGTTTTATTTTAACATTTTTTTACCACCTAAGCCTGAACCCTAAACCTCTTCGATGTCTGATTTACTGCGTGCTCTGCTTAATCAGCACCACGGTCAATTGCATTTTTAGTCGGCTAATATTCGCCTAGTGCTGCTAGTACTGCCCACCAGTTGAGATGAGCTTCCGGCGTCTATGTTGTTGGTGTATATTTTTTGGGTTTCAGATTTAGCGAAAAGATAGATTTCGAATTTTAGGCATATGTTTCTCAGTATCTATCAATAACTTGAAACTTAGGACTAAGGACTGAAGGACTAAATTTTTCAAATTGACAAGAAGATTCTAAGTGAAATTGAAAAACCGTAACATGACATTGACCATACAAATCCACTGCTAGCCCTACCATTAAATTTATTAAACAGTCTTTTTTTTTGTTTGGAGTATAGCGATGTACACAGCAAGTTTTTATTTTGTTCTATACACATTTCTATACACAAATTTAATATCACTAAATTAAATAAAGCTATTTATAAAAAGCTTTTTTAAAAAACAATTAAGACACTTTTATTGCAAAACTAAATCGCATGCTAGTTAATAACCTGTAGCTAAGCAGCTTTTTAAAAATGCTTGCCTCCAAACTATATTGCATGCGAGATAATATTTAAATTTAGACTTAAGTTTTATTTTACCTACAGCTGAAAACTTTTAACCATTATAAAATACATACCATATCTATGTATATAAACTATATTAAGTTTACCAAGCGCATAACCTGAGGTTACAATAATTTCCTGCTCAACTAATTGATAGCGCCTGCGAGAATTTCGCCTCATTAGAGCATTTTAACACCTGTTCGTCCACAAAAGAATAGAGCACGTCACGTGATGCTTTTGAGAAATTCGCTTCCCTTAATTATAACAAAACCGTCAGCATGCAGCAGCAGCAGCAGGAGCAGCATTTATGCAGCCGCAAGCAATTTCAATAAAAGTGTAAAATTGTAAAGTTGTGTAAAAGTAAAGATAATTAAGACATTCATGGCAATACAAAGAAAACCACATACATAGTACAAAGTTTTTGATTCAACAAAAAAGTGACGTTGGGGAATAAGCGTAGAGGGTAGGACTAAAAAAAAAAAAAAAATCCAATGAGTTTTTGTCCAAAACTGTAAATAATAAAACTTTGCTGATAAAGTTTATTTAATGGAGCAAAAACAGAAATTTTCATAAAGCATAAGTTTAAAGTTGTGTTGGTGGGGGAGGGGGACGGGGGGATAGGGATGGGGATGGGTTAGAAGATGTAGAGAAGTCACAATAGCAACAAGGCATAAAGCAGTGGTTGTCTGAATGACAGGTTGGTGTGTTTTGCGGTCTTGAGGCGCATAAAATCTGCTGCTGCCAACAAAGTCAAGCAAAAACTTAATTTATTTTTTTTTTATGCACACAAAACCACAAATGTTCGCACCAGGGTGGAAATTCACAAGCTTGGAAATGATTTTATGCTACTTATTTTCCATTTTTCCTTTCTTTTATTGTCTGTTGTTTTTGTGTAAATGGCTCAAAGAAGTCTCCAAGTAGTAGTTATAAGTTTTTCCACTAGAGCAACACGCGCTAATAAACCAAAAAGCAAGAATTTCATTTATGCAATGTTTTGGTTGCAAACGAATTGAATAAAACAAATATGACAGAGTAGGGCAGGAAGTGAGGGGGAAGGCAGTAGAAGCTCAAGAACAAGCAGTCAAAAAGGAGCAACACTGTTCATAAGTTCATTCATCCATTTTGATTTTAATTAAACTGTAGGAAAAAATTACGCTTGAATGCTTTGGCAAAGGTTTTTCCTTCTTTTTTTTCTCATTTTAATGGCTCAAAGTTTTGCTAGAAACAGTAGCGACTAAAAAAAGAACCACTAAAAATATCGACAAAATTGCTGCCGCTGCAAAAGTTTGGAATACTGAAAATATCTCGCAAAAAAAAATTCAATTTTAATTAAAAATAGACGATGCACTACAAAAAAAAACACAAAATTAAAAAAAAAATAAAAAAAATGCTCAATACAAACACAAAAGAACCAAAACTAAGCATACACCGACAAAAAAAACAAAAAAAAAAAATAAGTGAAGTGTGATCATACAAGTTGATTTTTTTGAAGAGAAAATATACTGAGTTGAAGAACTTGTGTGTAAGCAAAAAATTGTGTGCGAGCATACATAAAAAAAAAGAAAATAGTTAAATTATAAAGTACAAAAATTTCAATGTTTGTATAAAGCATACAAAAACTTTGTATAAAGCATACAAAGGCTTATGTAACAAAAAAAAAATTGTTAACTATTTTATATCATTGATTGGCTGAATACTCTAGCTGTGTTATTTATTATCAAACAAACAAAGCTGAACCAAGGAATCAAAGAATTTGTACAATGCACGATTCTTTATTCATTGATTCAATGAATGTCTGTTCATTGGTGCAAAGAAAACCCAATTTAATTTCATTGAATTTTCTTACTCCCTTAAGATAATTTAAAATTTCTTAAAAGTATCATTTAAATGAATGTATTTACATTAGTTTAATGAATCGGTTCTTTGAAACTAAGAAGTATTTCCTTGATTGAAAGAATCGATTCTTTGGTAAGAAAAAGTTTATAAAATGAATGCATGAATGAGATTCATTGAACCAATGAACTCGTACATTACACCAAATCATTATAACAGAGAACATTTCATTGATTTTTTATACGTTTTCGGTTCAGTGTATAAAAACTTGCTGTGGTGAGTTCAGCTTGAAATCGCGGCGACATGAGTTCGATTACGGAGTTTGGCAAAATTTTGAGTGAGTATTGTTATTACAATTTTGAAATTTTGATAAACAAAATAGAAGATTCAATATTGAAATAATAAACTGTCAATAATTAAAGGCACTGTTGATTATGAATCTCGGAGATAAAATATCCAAGTTAAAAATTTAACTTTTTAATTTTTAAAAACTTACACAAGTCACTTGTATAAATCTGATATACATCGCTAAGTCATCATCTATATAAAAAGCGATAGTTAAATTATTTAATCTTTATTACCTTGTCCAATAACTTAACATGTTAAAAGGAGAGTAAAAAAGAGTGATATTGAGGTGATGATTATTTTTAGAAAAATTTTGTTTAGAGTTTTAAAATTTTGAAATTTGTTAAAATATACAATTATCTTTAAAAAAAAAATGTTTTTTTTTCAAAAACAAAGGTGGCGCTGGCTACAGCGATTGCCGTAAATGACCCCTTTTCGCACTGCGGGCATACTGCTGGCTCATCGAAAAAAGAAAGTGTAAATTTTAAAACGTAATGAAAATATCTTCTATCTAAATGAAACTGATTTTTAAAATAGCTTTTTAAAATCGTTTTAATCAAAATTTATTACAAAAATAAGTAAAAAACGCATTTTTTTTCCAAGTACGTACACATTTCTAAAAAAGGCTTTTAAAATTTTTGAAAAAGACGTTTTAAAATTTAAAAATTTTGTTTCGGGTCAACCTAGAAGCCAGCAGAATGCCCGCAGTGCGAAAAGAAGTATTTTACAGCAATCGCTGTAGCCATCTTTATTTTTGAAAAAAAGAAAATATTTTTTAATATATATGTATATTTTACCAAATTTGATAATTTTAAAACTCTAAACAAATTTCTTCTAATAAAAATCATCACTTCAATATCACTATTTTTTACTCTCCTCTAAATGTATCGCCGGCCTTAAGGCCTGTGGTTAGATAAGCGCAAGTTTATTTTTAATTTACCTTTAGATTTTTCTCGGTGCAGGCCTAATATTTAAAGCCCAAAACATGCATGCAGCTAATTAGGTAGAGGATCAGCAAAAGCAGGTTTTATGTGAGTGGCTTAATTTTAAAATTTAAATTATGCAATAAGCATTAAAAATGCGCACAAAGCGAAAATTTTCCCAAAAAAAAAAAAGCCCTCCAAACAAAAGCTTACATAAAAGCTCAAAGCCAAAGGGCCCGCATAAGCTGCCCGCCGCCCACTTTACAGAGCTCGAAACAATAGAGCTGTAAGCAGCTACAAGGTAATAAAAAAAAAAAAATAAAAATTTGTATTGAAACAACAAAAACAACTACAGTGGGAAAACAAAGCATTTAAAGCAGATCGAGTTTGTGGCTAAACTTTGCATTAACAGGGCCAAAAAGTTTTATTTGCCTTGTATTGCCATTCAGAGTAGTAGGTACTGCAATTGCAGATAAGAGATTATGATAACAGAGCAATAAGAACAATAACAAACAACAACAACAAGTACAAGAACAATAACAGCAGTAAAAAAAGGCAACAACCACAGTCAGAGCAAACTTTTATTTGCCTTTCATTGCAATCATAAGTTTGAGCATGAGTTGAAGCTTTTACAAAGGTACACACACACACACACACACACACACACACACACAAACGCACAGAAAGATGGCGGCTCTTACGTGTTTCCTGTGTTTACTTATACCATTTGAATTATTGATTTAGAAAATTTTACAATTTTGCGGTTATTTTTTTACGCTTATTTTTATTTGCCCTTTTATTTTTATTTATAGTTTTTTTTTGTCTTTTTTTTTTTGTTCTCGAAATAAATTTTGTTTGTGTGCTAAAAACGTGCATCTGTGTTAGTTAATGAATAAAATATTTAATGTTTGCATGTTTATGTGCCGGCATTGACTTGTGTATGTGTGTTTTTGCGTGCCTGTGTGTGTGTGTGTGTGTGTGTGTGTGTGTCTGTAGAAAGATATATTTTCTTGCCTGCAAATATTGTTTTCTTCTATTATTTGTTTGATCCTTTTGGGTAAATTTTGCAAAATTTTATTACTAGCAGCATTATAAAAGTTAATTGAAATTAAATAAGTTGCCTTTTCTCTTCTTGTTCTTTTTAAAGCATTTGTTTCATAGCCAGTCAGCATCATTTCCACGCTGTTGTTTTATAATTTGTATTTTGCACTGCAATATTATATATGCGAATAACCAAGGACTTTGTTTGAGCGAATTTTCTTCAAGTCTAGCATTCAAGTGTAAAGTTGAAATCATTATATCAAAATGCTTATAAAAATAAAGC
Source organism: Coremacera marginata (assembly GCA_914767935.1). NCBI lineage: Eukaryota > Metazoa > Arthropoda > Insecta > Diptera > Sciomyzidae > Coremacera > Coremacera marginata. The sequence goes on from OU612045.1 coordinate 157,097,484, forward strand.
ATCAATGAATTATTAATTGATTTTTTGCTTACAAGAGTGGGACTGATTTTTATTAAATATTTAAAAACTCTCATAAAACTTGAGGTTTAGTGATTTTTTAAAATATTTGGAATGATTAAAACACACTATTGTGCAATGAGTTTCCTTTTTTTTTCTGAAAAAGCAAAACAGTTGTTTTGGCTGATTTAGAAAAAATTTTCTTCCCGCTTGAAATAAATTTTATGCTCTCATGCAAAAAATTTTTTGCTCGCATGCGATAAATTTTTTGGTCTCATGCAATTTTTTGTCATGCAATTCTATTCGTATGTAGAAACATATATGTAAACATATATGTAAGTATATTATTCGAGGCTTATCCTTATTTGTGTGCGATAATATTCAGCTTATTGCTAGCATGCTATAAACTTTACACTCCCAAGCATTATTTTTCTTTTTTTTTTTAAGAGCAAAACAATTGTTTTTGGCTAATTTGGAAACATTTTCTTCCCGCTTGAAATAAATTTTTTGCTCTCATGCAACAAATTTTCTGCTCACATGCGATACATTTTTTTGTCTCATGCGATTTTTTGTCATGCAATTCAATTCGTGGAAAATCGCTCGTAGAAATATATATTATTCGAGTCTTAGGCTTATTTGTGTGCTATAATATTCAGCTTATTGCTAGCATGCGATAAATTTTACACTCACATGCATTATTTTTCTTGTTTTCTGAAAGAGCAAAACAATTGTTTTTGGCTAATTTGCAAAAATTTACTTCTCGCATGAGATCAATTTCATGCTCTAATGCAATACATTTTCTGCTCGCATGCGATAAGTTTTTTGGTCTCATGCGACTTTATATCAGGCAATTCAATTCGTTGATTATTGCTCGTAAAACATGCACTTAATTATATCATTCGAGGTTTAGCCTTATTTGTGTGCGATAATATTTAGCATATTGCTAGCATGCGATAACTTTTACACTCCAATGCTATTTTAATGTTATTTTTCACTCGTGTTTAAATTGAAGAAAGTTTTTATTGTCCAAAGCAATTGTTTAAAATTATCTCATGCGAGTTGTTGGCATATTAGCTACAAATTTTAATAGCTTTTATTAACACAATAATATGCTTTTATTGACGCATTTTTTTGTTGTTATTAACAAAAAATAAAAAAAAACACATGTGCTCGAAAAAATTTGTGACAATTACTGCTATACAAACGGCGCTTGAGTTTGAGTTTTCACAACGTACGAAACTGGTTTTATTATAAAGAACGCATAAAAGAAATTATCCTGCTTAAAAAGTCGCAAAAAAAAACCAAACACAAAATTACCACATATTAACTTTTTTAACAATAAGTTTGTGTTGAGTAAAACTTTCGATTTTCAAGCTTTTCAGGCACTCTGGTATCAGCATAGTTTCTCGTTTTCTGGGCCATCGACGGGTTCCCGTTTATTTTTGCGTATTTTTGGATATTTCAAAATATATAGAACATAAGCAGGTACCCGGGCTTTTAGAGTTTTACCGAAGATACCCGAGCTAACCGGGTATTTTCGAGCTTTGCGTTAAGTTCGAGTCTACATATCAGGGTTCTTAAAAATTTTAAGAAAATAGTTCAAAGCTTTCCCTTGGTAACATATTCAGGGATATCAAATGTATTACCAAGTCCTTTTATTTTACCTTTCCTAACAACATACGTTCACTTTATTTGTTAGCCTTTTGGGGGTCCTCCTACAAAAATACAAAAAACAAAAATGTCAGAAATAGTTCATATCTCTCCTAAGTTGACACCCCTAGAGAGGTCAAATGTTCCTATTTCTCCGCCTCAACGTTCCTTCTAATTTTTCCACTCTCAAAAAATTGTGGCGGTGAATATGAAGAAAAAAGAAAGTTCATTTGATGAAACGGTGATCAATATACGGTCAAAACCTCCTGGGTGTTAATACAACAAAACTTTTGTTAGTATAAATATATATTGTTTGTATGGCGAAATTTTATTCCGACTATATTTTTATAAAATTTCGCGTTATTATATAAAATACTTCAATTTCACAAAGATTTCTTCAATCCGCCGAAACTGATTCTTAAAGTTAATAAAATATTCTTCAATCTGACAAATTTCAATCATCTAAACAAAATCTAATAAGACTAATTATTTTCTTCATATTAACACACTATTCCTCAGTTGAACTTTATTCATTATTCATATTAACAAAATATTCCTCAATATGACTAAATTTATTCTTCATACTGATAAAATATATGTTTCAATGTGACTAATTTTTTTCTTCATATTAACAAACTATTCTTCAATATGACTAAATATATTCTTCGTATGAACAAAATATTCTTCAATATGACAACATTTTTTCTTAATTTTTACAAAATATTCTTCAAATTTTATTATTTTATTCTTCATATTCACAAAAAATATTAAATTGCACTTTACTTACCAAATAGATCAAATATTTCGTCATTCAATGCAGCATTAACTGTACCTGTACGCAAAAGCATTCAATGCAGCGCTAACGGTCCTTGTACGCAAAAGCAATCTAAAACATAGCATGTATGTGCAAACTAGTGTTATAAACTTACGTAAATAATACTTGTGTAAACAGGCGATAATATTCATAGAATATGGCAAAACTATACTAAATACATTTCCTCTAATAAACGAAACCCTTGTATTAATTAAATGAGGTAAATTTTCGTTCAAGGCGAAATTTTGTAAGCTTAATTCAACAAATACTTTTTCAATATGAATAAGAACTTGATGATGTTTATTCAATTTAAACAAAATTTGTGTCGAATAGCAACAAAATATTTTCCTTAAATTCACCTACCAGATTGTAGTTAATTTTGAAAAAAATTGTTTACTGAGAGAAAAACAAATTATTAAAGTTAAAGAAATTTTGTCAATCATATAAAACTATCATAAAAACCAGCTTAATAAATTTTGTAAACTTTAACAACATATTTTTGTTAAGTCAATGAGTTACATTTTGCTACATGATAAAATTTTTAAGCTTAAAATGGTTGGTATTTAAAAAATCTTTGTTAACTTAACAAAGTTTTCTTCAGTTCGAATAAAAATTTAATAATATTTATTCAAATGAAAAAAAACTTTTCGTTAAACAGTAACGAACTATTTTTGTCGAATTAACCTACCTGTATGACAAATTTTTCTGCAACATATATAAAAATTTAAAGAAATTTATTCATTTTGAATAATCGTTTTGTTAAAATGTTACAAAAAGTTTTAGTCAAATTCACTTACCAGAATTTTTTGAGTGTACCCTCTATTTACCACTTTTCTGAAGGTTCTCCTACAAAAAATTCTAAAACTGAAGGAAAATGTCGATTAAAGTTCATATTTCTCCCAAATTCTCTCCTTGAAAGGTCATGTGTACGAGCTGGCCTAATTATTTCCCCCCTCAACATTTCTTCTCAAGACACCCACTCCTTGTCTGTCAGCTTTCGGAGGGTTCCCCTACAAAAACACAAAAACTGAAGATAACTGCTGATTACATTATATATCTCTCACGAATTGACGCATAGAAGGGGTCAAGTTAGTCCAATTATTTGCCCCCTCAATATTCCTTTCGTACACACCTACCAGCCTCTGGGGGTTCCCCTACAAAAAACGCACCAACTGAAGGAAAATGTGGTTTATAGTTTATATTTCTCCCGTATTCTCTCCTAGGGTGGTCATATGTATGAGCTGATCCTAATATTTTTCCACCCTCAACAATAGTTCTTAGCACAATCATCTCCTATCTGCCTTCTGGAGGTCTCCCTAAAAATAAACAGATTCCTTGTGCATTTATTTTCAGCTCGAAACAAGCCGGGTATTTATTTTCAAATTACCGGGTAATGACTGAAAACCCGGGACTTCGAGTTATCCGGAATTTTTTTCGGGTTTCGAGTAACCGGGAGTCCGGGTAACAAAACATAACTGCAAAATTGAGAGTCTTAGTTTTTAGCTGAGTTTTTTTTTTTCGATGGAGAAAAGTAGGGCTCTCAATTTTTTATATATATTGGGTTACCCGGACTCCCGGTTACTCGAAACCTGAAAAAAAATTCCGAATAACTCGAAGTCCCGAGTCTTTAGTCATTACCCGGGAAATAATTCTTTATCGGTCATATTCTTTTCTCATGCGATACATTTTTCACTAGTGTGTAATTGCTTTTTTAATGTGAATGCATTTGTGGAAGCATCATATGAAAGCTCAAAAATATTATAAGTAGCTTGTAAGTAAAAAGTTCTCGAAAGATTAAATACTTGTTTTCTGATCAATTACGAAAAATTTACTTTTCGCATGCGATAAATTTTTCACTGGAGTGCAATTGTTTTTTTAATGTGAATGCATTTGTGGAAGCGTGATATGAAAGTTCAAAAATGTAATTAGTAGCTTGTAATAAGCAAGCTATTGTAAGAGTAAATGCTTGTTTTCTGAATATTGACGAAATATTTTCTTCTTGCATACGATAAATATTTCACTGGCGTGAACTTGTTCTTTTTTATGTGAATGCATTTGTGGAAGCAGTTTGTGAAAGTTCAAAAATGTAATTAGTAGCTTCTCAACTAAAAATCACTTGCGATTTCTAGCATATCAATGAATAAAATGAAAAAATTCTAAGATACTCGAGTGTTGAAAAAAAACTCTTATTCATGGTCCATGTTTTATTCACGCACTAAATAATAAAGATTTAAACTAAAATTTGTCTAGCACTTTATTATAAAATTAACTCTAAGTTTATTTAAAGATGTTTTCAAGTCCCCTTAGTATAAATAACTAAACTTTTAGGAAAAAATGTATAGTTTCGGTACTAATTCCAGCTTTATATGAAAACCATTTATTTCACTTAATCGTAGTGGCTCTGTTCAAACTTAAATGAATATTTTTTTTTAATTTGACCTGTCAAGATAATCATCGCTTCTTTTTTTTCAAACAATGTGAGACATTCACCGCAATGTCTGGGCTTTTTATTTAATTATATGAACTTTCGAGTGGGTGCAAAAAAAAAAAAAACCAAAAACTGTTGTAATTTATGACTTGTAGAATTAGGTTATAAATTTTGCTGTTATTAATAAGTGATGATGACATCACGCAATGCGTGCAACATTAAGAAAAAAAAAAAAAAAAAATTCAACCCAACTGCCACAGTTTTGGTCACACATGAGCCATCACACGAACAGAGGCACACGTGAAAATAAGAATAAAATTAATAGCGCCCAAAACAATTGGAACACATAAACACCAAATAAAACACCCACAAAAATACAACAGAACAAGTGCATAAAAATTAAGCTTTTTTGAACACACAATAAGAGAGCTTTTAGAGTAATTTTAGAGATTTGCGTAAAAATAAATGGCAAGGTTGTTAGATATATCCTTTTTTTTGTTGTTCTTTTTGTTGCATATACCACTTTTAATTCAGAAACAAAAAACAATAAAATCATCATGCCAAATTTAAGCTGGAACTCAGCTTAATCCCTAGATTAACTGGAAAAAAACACACTGTTCTGCAAATAAAGTTCCATAAAGCTCTGAAGCTGCTTTGGAGCTTAAAAACATGTTGCAACATTAATGGCAAACTTATGTCAACAACTGAAGGACGTTGACAATTATAATAACCAAACCAGAAAACAAACGAAGGAAAACAAAAACAAAAAAAAAAAAAGAAGGCAAGCTTAAGGAGCGGCCAACATGAAAAATTATGGTATACTACACGTATGTAGATAAAAAAAAAACACCCTCATAATTAAGTGCGACCACCAACTGATTGATTGCTTGAATAAAATTATTATAATTACAAGCAAAAATAATGTGTTTGAGAGTGTAAATACGTCTGACTGCAATAGAATAAATTGTCATCAACTTTGCGTTTTAGTTTTCTACAACATGCAGCACTACCTATAGCGTTGACGTGTTGCACCTTCTTTTAAGGTGCAAATAAAAATATGCTTAATGTAGGTAGCAAGTTTTTTTTTTGTCAATCAATCCGATTGCCTACACGCTGATTTTTATGCAGTTATGTGCAATTAAATTTTTGCCTTTAAGCTGTTTTTAATGTTTAATTAAAGCGGCCTAAGCACATCTTCAGGCACATATAAAATATTTTTATGAACTGTTAAAAAAGTTACATAAAAGTGTTTGTTTTTGTTTGCACGTAGTGCACACTAAAATTTTATTAATGTTACTAACCAAAAGTATTGATTTAAAAATACTTGCAAAGCGACTTTATGTGCCAACATATCAAGTTAATTTATCTTATTGCTTTTCTTATAGATAAAATTATATGTGTTTTTATCGCGTTACCATATAAAGGCTTAAAAATATAGACGATTGATTTCTTTTACGCTTAAGATAAAATTACTTATTTTGATCATGCTTTCGTACTTGATCTTCAAAAATATTTGAAATTCATTAATTAAAAATCTTCTAAGCCTAAAAAGAAGAAAAATACAGTATATATGTATGTTAGGCCGGCTCAATTTCTTTGAGGAGAAAAATGGACAATGAATAGAGTAAAACAAAAAAAAAAAAAAAATCTACGTACAATTTTAAGTAACTTTATCAAAGAAACTATTGGTCTAAATTCAATATTGATCTGCTAGAAATTTCGTTTAAGTTTTAAAGAATAATTCTAAAAAATAGTTCATGCTTATACTTTTGAAATTACCCAATAACTCTATAAGCATTTGGAAGATCTTTGGAAGACAAGTTGATTTTGAAGACGCTTCCCCGATTCGCCTATATGTTTGTTGGAAGATAAATCGCTATTTGATCTTCTAACGTGTAACGAACCTTCTTAGGCCGAGGTATCACTCGCCGGTGTCCAGGGTTCGTCTACAAAATTTTATTATATCAGGTGTGAATTAATTACTCGTCCCGTGGTTTCAGTTCATGTATTTTATTTCAGTTTTTTCTTAATTTACACTTACATTAGTTTTATGGTCTTCATGACCGGGTTTTTTATTAATTTAAACAAATGAGAAAAAAAAAGGATAAACTTATTATACGGTGTCCACTGTCCTGCGTAGTCCTCGTTTTCTTTAGGGTTTCCCGACGTACTGCGAACGTCCAGTCGGCATGTAAAAGAGACGCTTTGTTAGTATAAATTCTCACTGGGGACTACGTCACAACGTAATAGGCTTGGGAAAACGTATGTACATAGCGCAAGTCACTATGGCATAACGCTATGAAAAGACTTAGAAAGAAATATTCTCAAAAATAGCACTGGTCACTACGGCACAATGCTATGAAAAGACTTAGAAAAAAATATCAAACTAAGCACTGCGATGTAACGTCGAAAAGACTTAGAAAATATACGCGAGTATAGCACTGGTCAGTACGGCACAATGATATGAAAGACTTAGAAAAATATCAAGCTGAGCACGGCGATGCAACGTTGAAAAGACTTAGAAAACAAACGCGAGTATAGCACTGGTCACTACGGCACAATGCTATGAAAAGACTTAGAAAAAATATCAAGCTGAGCACAGCGATGCAACGTCGAAAAGACTTAGAAAATACAGGCGAGTATAGCACTGGTCACTACGGCACAATGCTATGAAAAGACTTAGAAAAATATCAAGCTGAGCACGGCGATGCATCGTCGAAAAGACATAGAAAATATACGCGAGTATAGCACTGGTCACTACGGCACAATGCTATGAAAAGACTTAGAAAAATATCAAGCTGAGCACTGCGATGCAACGTCGAAAAGACTTAGAAAATATACGCGAGTATAGCACTGGTCAGTACGGCACAATGATATGAAAGACTTAGAAAAATATCAAGCTGAGCACGGCGATGCAACGTTGAAAAGACTTAGAAAACAAACGCGAGTATAGCACTGGTCACTACGGCACAATGCTATGAAAAGACTTAGAAAAAATATCAAGCTGAGCACTGCGATGCAACGTCGAAAAGACTTAGAAAATACAGGCGAGTATAGCACTGGTCACTACGGCACAATGCTATGAAAAGACTTAGAAAAATATCAAGCTGAGCACTGCGATGCAACGTCGAAAAGACTTAGAAAATACAGGCGAGTATAGCACAGGCCACTACGGCACAATGCTATGAAAAGACTTAGAAAAATATCAAGCTGAGCACGGCGATGCAACGTCGAAAAGACACAGAAAATATACGCGAGTATAGCACTGGTCACTACGGCACAATGCTATGAAAAGACTTAGGAAAATATCAAGCTGAGCACTGCGATGCAACGTCGAAAAGACATAGAAAATATACGCGAGTATAGCACTGGTCACTACGGCACAATGCTATGAAAAGACTTAGGAAAATATCCTCAAGTATAGCACTGGTCACTACGGCACAATGCTATGAAAGATTTTTGGAGCTAAGAAATTTATTATGACTTACCGAGTTGGCTGCCGCCGCAAGAATGAATTTTAATTTTCTGATCTTTGTCTAAGCTTAGTTACCTTAGCTTAGCAGCACAGCAGACTCATGGTTTGTTTTTGTCTCAGCTGTTCGTCTTTTTACATGCATTTATTTTTCACCACGGCCTAGTGATGTTAACCGGGTGACATGAGGTTATTAAGTTGATGTTTACATGAAGCTTTAGTTTAATGGTGGGATTAATGTTTGATGAAAAGTAAATGATGTTTATGCGAATAATTTGATTAACATGCTACTAACTGTAATTTCAAATGACTAACTAATAAATAAAAGATGGGAAAGTGTGATGTGCAAGCCTGTGCCTTTAAATATTAATGAAATAATATTATTATAGAATAATAATTCACAGGTGATTAAGAAAAATTGATGCAGGGATTTAGAGGTCACATGCGAAATATTAACGCAAAATGAACAGTGACTAAGGATGTTAGGCGAAAACGAAGGTAGTGACTTTCGTCCTCACAAACGATTCTTCCACGATTCGTCTATATGTTTGTTGGAAGGTGAATCGCTGCTTGATCTTCTAGCGACTCTTTCGCGAATCACCTATATGTTTGTTAGGAGATGAATCGTTATTTTATCTTCTAACGGCTCTTCCGCGAATCGTCTATATGTTTGTTGGAAGGTGAATAGCTGTTTGATCTTCTAACGACTCTTTCGCGATTCGCCTACATGTTTGTTGGGAGATCAATCGCTATTTGATCTTCTAACGACTCTTCCGCCAATCGCCTATATGTTTGTTAGAAGATGAATCGTTATTTTATCTTCCAACGACTCTTTAGCGAATCGCCTATATGTTTGTTGGAAGATGAATCGCTATTTGATCATTTAGGCGAATGAAAAGCGACACAGAATTTTAAATTTTTCCATATTAAGACAATAACAATTTTAAATTACTTAAAACATTTTAGTTGGCGTTGAAAAAATCGTAAGAATATTTTTGAATCATGCAAAAATTTTGAATTGCTTCAAAGCAAGCACTTCGCAGAATTTAGAATTTAGTTCAAAATTGGTGCAGATTTTAAACAATTAATTAAATATTTTCAAACCATTCATTCGAAATAAGTTGTCGACAAAGTCGTTTAACGAATCGCTCAAGGCGCCCTCCCTCCTCCCGCCCCCTCTCCCCCAAGACTTTTCTGCGACGTTTCTTAGAGATTCCCTAGCGAGCCTTTAATACGATTCGTTCGTGACTCTTTTCGCAATTCGCTGAAGGATCCCCCCAGAGACTCTTCTGCGACGCTTCTTAGAGATTCCTAGCGAGCCTACAGACGATTTTCAAATTGTCAAGTGCACCTGCCGTAATGCTTAAGCAACTTGGGTTATCCAAAACCTAGGGTAATAGTTCATGAAGCAGACAACCATGAACTTTGTGTCGAACCACAACACGGACCTGTTTATGTTTTAAACAAGTAAAACATACGGGGCATCCGGTGTGGCAACACGAACATGAAAGCTGCTTCACAAACACAAACCATCACCCAGTGCCCTGCTGATTAGGAGCATTATGTAATAAATTACATACTGCCCGTAATAGCAGTACCAGTTCAGACTTCCGTAGCGACGTACTTCCATCCATCTACGGGTGGAGACGAGACCTACCCAATCTTTAGCATATTAAGACAGATATGCCAGCCCGGTCGTACCATTGCGCCAGTCAATCTAGACCTGTGTAGCATTCACACAACCACAACCAGTACGAGACTCCCCGAAGGGCCAGCCCACGACAGTCATCTGGGCAACTCGATCCCGTCAGATGAGGATCCACAACATCCCCGCAAAAAGACCAAGAATACACAAATGCAATTATAAAAAAGTGCATTCTTACACATGACTTATGTGTATGTGCTCAACGAGCACTTAAGGGCTAGTCTAACAATTTGCAGTTGCCGACTCGAGCTGGAAACTATTGCACATGACTGGTACCTACTCTGGAGGACCTTTGCAATTGCCACTCTTACTCTGGCCGTTCGGATTTCACCATCCAGACATAGAGTATTGTCCATTGTTCTCAGGGACTGCCGTGCTCAGTATGAGAACCCTTAGTTAAACAACCATTTCTACACTTCCCTCAGCGACTGCCGTGCCAGTTTGAGGGTGCGAGTCAAACTCTTGACTAGCAATCCGCTTCGGAAAGCCGAAGAGCAGACACTATTATGCACGCATGCCGACACTTCACAACTGTTGCAACACGCCCATTTAAGGTCTCCATGCGGTGGATAGATAGGGTCTACCCCATCTGGCGGGTAAAGACTGTCCCCGTACTAACAAGTTTTAAGGTCAATTGCTATACCTTCGCAGGCTTGTATCAAATCGATATACCAAATATGACCTGCTACCAAGATGGGCGCCACCCCGAGCTCTTATCAGTTTTTCCGTTTGCAGGACGTATCCTACATACAACCCTCCTCCTTTATCTTGGCTTGGGAGACAGGCAGGCGCAACCCAGGCGGAGTTCTAGCGAGCCTACATTCGATTCGTTCTTGAATCTTTTTCGCGACCAGGAACCAACTACTCACATAGGAGGATTCGCTGGCGATGAAACTGCAAGCTCGCTGGCGATGGTTTGGCGAATTTTAGACACTCACTGGCGACGCTTCTGCGATTGTAAATGTTTGTAGGGAAGAAATGTAATCTCTGAAGGTCTCGGAAGGAAAGTAAATCCATGTTTAACGTCAAGAGGAAGACTTCGTAGTTTTTGACAAAGGTGCTTTTTAGACAACACCGAATCGCCATGACAGTGCCAGATCATCGTGATATGTGGGCTTATCGATCAAGGCGCAGCGCTTGTCCGACGCTACGCCTATCCACTCACTCATTGGTCACCCTCTGTATTGTCCGGAACCGCTTATGTGTTAAACTTATTCGTGGTTACCCACCACGAAAGTCCACTATCCGCAACCTATGACCCGTCCAGTGACGTACAGCTAAGCCTCCGTATATGAATACCCTTTCATATCCATCACTCATTTAATTGTTTAATGAAGTATTAGGTTTGACTATGAACAGTTATCGAAAACTCCCTACTACTAAATATGAAATGACGATCGATGAGGTTTTTACACGTTACTTACAGAAATTCCCATAAATGGATTTTTTTTTTTGTAAAAAACAAAAACGAAATGGTCAATTCAGCCCTTGAAAGGACTTTGAACGAGCTTATGATCAATTGTGTTGTGTGTGTTGTGACATGTTTGAACACAAATGATCGAGAACTGGATCCACAAGCTTAATGCTGACTCCCAATGGCTTATGTTCTCAAGAAGTTTTTCATGGCAGTTTTTACTCTCTGAGGTTTGCCATTGTCTGCAGAGAGGTGACGGCCGCACAGAAAATTAATTCAGTTGAAAAACTTTCTGTGTCAGGTGGGATTTGAACCGGGGTTATCTGGCGTATGGGCCACACACTCTACCCACTGCGCCATGGCCGCCACTTGCTATAGCTCTATATATATTGGCAGCTACTTCTTACTATAGTTACCATAAAAATATTATACCTTCTTTGGAATATAAATCAAAGTTGTTGTTTATTAATTGTCTGTGTGTCTTTAATATTTAAAAATATTTTTGCACAATATACAACATACAATTTAACACTACGTTCACACTGACAGCTAAATGCGCATTTAACGAAATGCGCATTAGCAATTTAGAATGTAAGGCCGTATGCTCTTTGAAGGAGTAAAAGAGCCAAATATATAATTTGCATTTTGTAAATGCGCAATAAGCTCTCAGTGTGAACGTAGTATAAGTTTATGGTAAATTTTTTATCGCATGTTAGGTTTTTTTTTTTTGTTGTTCTGCACTCATTAACATGCCCAACGGTTTATTTGAAAGTCATTCAATAAACAAGAACACACACAAAAAAGAGTAGACACTAACTGCGAAAATGAACAGTTAAATCAAAAACCTCTTCAAAACTCTTAAGCTCTTAATTAAAAATTCTGTTAGTTCTTTGAAATTTTAACGAAGCAACTTTAGCAAATTAAATCAACATGTTTAATTATAATTAATAACATGGCAGAAGAGAGGCGCACAAACACCAACTCATGCCCAAAAAGAGTCGAAATCAATTACTTATGCCGAAAACCAGCTAACTAACAAATGGTTTATTAAATCAACAGCTACGCTTATTTTCATATTAATATGGCAACGTCGTGGTTGTATCTACTTCAAGCTAAAAATTGCTTGCAGTTATGTTATTAAATGCTTGATTAAGAACCTTCATGCTGCAGAACATCAGCCCCAACAGCAAGCAAAGGGAAGTGATTAAAAGTAGCTGCAGTTGCAGTAGCAGGAACAGCAGCAACAGCAACAATTATTGCTCAATTGCATTAAACTAGCAATTAAAGCTTACGTTATAGTTAATAGCAGCTTAGTAAATACACACCAACAACAACAACAACAAACTAACTTGGCTGCAACATATTCTCCACTTAAACTCAATGTTGAGCAGTTTTCGTTGCTACTACTGCTGTTGCTGCTGCTGCTGCAGCATTGAGTGGAAACGGAAATAAGTAGGTATGAAATGGTTTTCATTTTGGCGCACACAATTTATAATTTCCGCTTCTGTTTGATTTATAATTTGAGGAAAGTTTTAATAAGTATTTCTTGCTTTGCGTCCAACACGAACAATAATTGAGATGTCATGCGATTTTTTTTTTTTTTTATTTATTACTTTTATGTTATGATTCTACTTTTCTTAATCAAAAAAAAAAAAAAAAAAAAAAAGAAAAAGGTCAATAAGTTTTTTGAGACACTCAAGAAGTTATGAGACACTCCCATTTTTGGAACTATTGCGCAGAGAATTTTTCCGCTGCAGTTTTACAATAGAATTGCTTTAAAAGCTAATAAGTTTTGACTTATTTTGTTTATGCTTCATTTTGAACGCGATTTTTACAAAAATATGTCGCAAATCTAATTAATTTGCTTTTGCATAGCATTTATTTTGTTTGATATTAGATATTTCTCTCAATTTAGTTCTGCTTTAAGCAAAATTTTTTGGTGTATGAAAGAATTGCAGCGATGTTTAGTTTGAAATAAATTTTGTTGAATAATTTTCAGCTACAAAAAAAAACAACTGACGAGTTATATAAATTTAAAATTTACTTTTGTTTATTTATTCAACGGCTTCGGCAATTTGGTGCCCTCCTAGTCCTTGGATAAGACAACCAAGTTTTATTTGGGAATCTATCGAATTTCATTTGAATGACAAATTTTCGATATTTTATACAATTTAATATATATCCCTTCTATCCAAATCATTGTATATAATTTTACATAAGTTTAAGCGATGATGAAGTCAAATTTTGTGCATAGAATTTGTGTAGTTTCACAAGAATTTTCTCAATTTTACAAACCTAAAATTCAACAATTCAGGCAATTTATTTTTGTATAAATTATCGATGTTTTCTTTTTTAAACCATACAAATAAGATTCCAAGAACACTTTTGCCATTACACATTAATTTTGCCACTCAGTACATTTTTCTTTCACAAAAGCCAACTTGTATGTTCTTACCATGCTTTTTCTCACGGTGTAATGCGAGTTTGAACACATTATTGAAACTTACAGGCTAACCTTTTGAGATAGATATGTGATGCAGTAGTTATTCTTATGTTCAAATATCTTCTATTGAAGGAATTGTATATCAATTTTTGCCGAAATTTTTTAAAAGTAATACGTAAGTCGTGCGATATTTCTTAAAATATGACATTATAGTGTTAATTATGATAATTTGTTAATGTTAAAATGTGCTAAAAATGTTGAAATTAAAAAAAAAGTTCAGATATGGAACTTTGTTAAATCAAACAATGTTCGGGTTAAGGGAAAAAATACAGTCATAAAAATGTCATGAGAGAAAAAGTTCCAATATGTCAATATGTAAAAACACAAAAAAATTGCGTGTCAAAACGACTTTAGTGAAAATTTGGAACCACAAAATAACTACATTTTCTATAAGATCTCTCGATTTTTTTGAGCTTTTTGAGCACCCTGATCATCCGTTTAGTTCGAATTACCCTGGCCGTACCAGAGCACTCAAGTATTTTCGGGTATTTCAATTTACCAGGGCCATACCCGGGTACCGAAACTTTTTGGATATTTTCGAGCTTTCCGGGTAGTTAGAGGATACATTTCAATGCTCGCAAAAATTCGACAAAATTTGGTGTATTTTCATGCTTATTGAATAGTTCGAGAAATATGAAAAACATAATTCATAGTTTCCCAGTTGTCTTATAGCTCTCAAGTCATAACAGTTCCTATTATTTTTTTCACCCCAACATTTCTTTGCAATATACTCATCCCCATCTGTAACCCTCCTGGGGATCCCACTAAAAAAACTCAGAGAAAGTTGTTGAAAATAGTTCATATCTCACCCAAATTTTCCAATAGAGGAGTGAAATATACGAAGAAACCCAACTGTTTTCCCTTCACAGTATTTTTTTCTGAACACGCGCACCTCCTATTGGGTCATTCCTCTGGGGATCCCCCTACAAAAAATCAAAGAAATTGAAGGAAAATGTCGGAAAATTGTTAGAAATAATTAATATCTCTCCCAAATGCACCAATAGAGGGTCAAATATATGAGGAAAACCTACTGTTAACCCCTCGCAACATTTTTTTCTCAACACGCGTACCTCCTATGGAATCACTCTCTTGGGGGTCCCCCTACAAAAAATCAAAAAAACTGAAGGAAAATGTCGATTAAACTTTATATTTCTCCCGAATTGATAACTAGCAAGGTCAAATGTATAAACTGGTCGTATTATATTTTACCCCCTCAACATTTCTTCTAAGCACACCGTCACCCTATCTGCCACCCTTCTGGGGTTCCACTACAAGAAAATACACAAAAACTAAGGAAAATTGCCGATTTTGGATTATACCTTTCCGAATTGCCCCCCGGAGGTATAAATGTATAAGCCGGTTTTCATATTTTCTATTTGCCACACACTATTTGCCATCTTTGTGGAAGTCCCTCTACAAAATGCACTAAATCTAAAGTAAAATATCGATTATGGTACTTCTCTCTCGCAAATTGACCTCTACATGGGTCAAATATTTGAGCTTGTCTTATTATTTTGCCTGCTCTTTCAACTATCCTAGCGCTCATCTCCCAGTATTCTAGGAGTCCCCTATATAAAATACAAAAAACTGGGAAAATTTGTCGATTTTAGTTCATATCTTCCCGAATCGCCCTCTAGAGTAGTTCAATGTATGATCAATGCTGATCCCACTATTTTGAAGCTCCTAAGATATATTTTCTGAAAACACCCACTCCCCATCTTCCTCCATTCTGGGGTTTACCCTACAAAAATAACGAAAACTGAATAAAATTGTTTACTACAGTTCATATCTTTCCCGATTGATCTTTAGAGCGGTCAAATGTATGACCTAGTATTATTACTTTTAGCCCCTTTACATTTATTCTGTACTCAGCCATCTTCTATCTGCTACCCTTCTGAAGGTCCCCCTACAAAAAACACAAATTTCTTGTGGCTTGTTTTCACCTGGGTTACCTGGGTAATGTCCGAATACTCGTTTTCGAGCTACCCGGGACTGTTTCAGGGTTTCGAGTGTCCGGATGCAGAATATAGCTTCGATAAAGCTGAGCCCTTGAGAGCACTTCAAAAAACCCCACACTTACATATGGTGATTGGTTTCCAGTTATCATTGAGCAGATACACTGATAAAAAACTGAAGTAAAATTAACAATAAACTTATGCTAATCTATCCACTAGCCCGTTTTGAGCCTATTAGGTTCTTGATCAAGAGAACAATATACGTATTTATCTCAATTAAACAATTTGATGTCACACTTGTTTGTAATAAGTTCATATACAAAAAAAAATTGCATGCGATGAAAAATTAGGTGAAGTAATAATAAATTAAAACCAAAAATTGCACGCAATTTCAAAATTTGTGTCAATTGATGGACAGTTGTTATGGTCGACACAAAAAATTTGCATGCGATATAAAAATGTTCAAATCAGTGACGGATTTAATAAAAATGTATTTCAATAAAGTCTCACTTGTAATAGATTACAGTTATAAATTGAGTACAATATAAAAATTTGTAAATTATATGCGTAATAAATAAACATTTATCTCAACTAAATAATTTTATGTCACAGTTCTAATAAGTTGACATAAAAAATTACATGCGATATGAAATCATGTGTAGTATATAAAAAAATATCTCAATAAAGTATCAGTTGCAATAGATTAAAACTAAAAAATTCCACGCGATTAAAAAATTTGTCTCAATTGATTGCCAGTTGTTATAGTTCTACACAAAAAATTTGCATGCGATATAAAAATTTTCAAATCAGCGACGGATTAAATAAAAATGTATGTCAATTAAGTCGCATTTGTAATAGATTACAACTAAAAATTGAGTGCAATATAAAAGTTTGTAAATTATATGCGTATTAAATGAAAACTTATCTCAACTTAATAGTTTTATGTCACACTTCTAATGACTGACTTAAAAAAAAAAACAATAACGTGCGATATAAAATCAGGTGCATTAAATAAATATATGTCTTAATTAAGTCACAAATGTAAAAGATTAAAGCTAAAAAATTGCACACGATTAAGAAATCTGTCTCAATTGATAGACAGTTATAGGTCGACACAAAAAAGTTGCATGCGATATAAAAAATTTCAAATAAGCGATGGATTTAATAAAAATGTATGTCAGTTATGTAGCAGTTGTAATAGATTAAAATTAAAAGTTGAGTGCAATATAAAAATTCGTAAATTATATGAGTATTAAATAAAAATGTATCTGAACTCAATAATTTTATGTCACAGTTCTAATAATTGACATGAAAAATAGAGTAACATGCGACTTAAGATCAGATGTATTAAATAAAAATATATCGCAATTAAGTTGCAGTTATTATAGATTTAAACTAAAAAATTGCATGCGATTGAAAAATCTGCCTTAATTGATAGACAGTTATAGGTCGACACAAAAAAATTGCATGCGTTATAAAAATTTTCAAATTAGCAACGGATTAAATAAAAATGTGTGTCAATTAAATCGCAGTTGCAATGGGTTAAAATTAAAAATTGACTGCAATATAAAAATTCGTAAAGTATATGAGTATTAAATAAAAATTTATCTGAACTAAATAATTTTATGTCAGTTCTAATAAATGACATAAAATAATAATAACATGCGATACAAAATCAGGTGTATTAAATAAAAATATACCACAATTAAGTTGCAGTTGTAATAGAATAAGACTAAAAAATTGCACGCGACTAAAAAATTTGTCTCAATTAATTGACAAATGTTATAAATCGACACAAAAAATTTGCATGCGATAGAAAAATCAGAAACGGATTACATAAAAATGTATATCAGATAAGTGGCATTGGTAATAAATTAAAAATAAAAATTGCGTGCAATGTAAATATTTGCAATAATATGCGTATTAAATAAAAACTTATCTCAACTTAATAATTTTATGTCACAGTTGCTATAAGTTGACATACAAAAAAAGAATAACATGCGATATAAAATAAGGTGTATTAAATAAAAATATATCTCAATTAAGTCGCAGTTGTAAAAGATTAAAATTGAAAATTGCACGCAATATAAAAATTTGTCTCAATTGATTGACAGTTGTTAGAGGCCGACACAAAAACATTGAATGCGATATAAAAATTTTGAAATCGGAGACGGATTACATAAAAATTAATACCAATAGCAAGTTGCAGTTATAATAGAATAAAAATAAAAATTGCGTACCATAAAAAAATTTGCAATTTATATGCGTATAAAAAAAATGCATTTCAACTACATAAATTTATGTACAATTCTAATAAGTTGACATAAAAGAGTCTTACATGCGGTATAAAATCAGGTGTTTTAAAGAAAAATGTGTCTAAATTAAGTCGCAATCGTAATAGATTAAAACTAAAAATTGCATGCAATTTAAAACTTTGCTGCAATTGATTGACTGTTGTTATAGGTCGACAAAAAAAGAATAAATACATGAGTTATAAAAATTTGCATATCATTGTAGATTAATAAAACCGTGTATAAAATAAGCGACAGTTCTGATAGATTGACACAAAAAAAAAATTGCATGCAATATAAAAGTTCTTAGAATTATAAATAAAAAAAAAAAAAAAACGAAATGGCCATTTCAGCCCTTGAAAGCACTTTGACCGGGCTTCTTATGATCAATTGTGTTGTGTGTGATGTGAAATGTTTGTACACAAATTATCGAGAATTGGACCATGTTTACGCCGACTCCGAACGGCTTATGTTCTCAAGAAGCTTTTCATGGCAGTATTTACTCTCTGAGGCTTGCCATTGTCTGCAGAGAGGTGACGGCCGAACAGAAAAATTAATTCAATTGAAAAAACTTTGTGTGTCGGATGGAGGATTCGAACCTGGGTTCTCTGGCGTAAGAGTCACACACTCTACCCACTACGCCACGGCCGCCACTTTTTTTATTATAATTACTCAATCAAAATTTGTGTCAACTGTAATTACTGCTGTAACAGGTTGACACTAAAAAATTGCATGCGATATAAAAGTTGGATTAAATAAAACCGTACCTTAATTAATTGGCAGTTAGAAAAGATTGACACCAAAAAATTGCATGCGATATAAAAATTTACAAATCATAATCGGATTAAATAAAACCGTACCTTAATTAAGTGGCCGTTACAATAGATTGACACAAAAAAAATTTACTGCAATATTAAATTTTTAAAATCATAGCTGAATTGAATGAGAATTTATCTCAACTAATGCACAATCATATTCAAGAACATAAACATTTTGAGAATTATAGGCGAATTCAATCAAAATGTATTCCAATTAAATCAGTTTTAATAGTTTTACACAAAGAATTGCATGCGATATAAATTGCTGCAATCCAAAGGTGATTAAAAAAAACCTATTTCAATTAAGTGACACTTTTAAGAGGTTGACACAAAAAAATTACATGCGTTATAAAATTTTTTAGAATTATAGGCGGATTTAATCAAAATTTGTCTCATTTAAGTACAGTTGTAATAGGATGATACAAAAAAATTGCATGCAATATAAAAATTTTGCAATTTATGAGCGGTTAAATTATATTTATATCGTTTTTTATATTTGTAATTGTAATTGTAAAACTCAGGTTGACACAAACAAGTGCTTGCGATACATAAATTTGCAAATCATCGGCGGTTAAAAAAAAAAAAGTATCTCAATTAAGTCACAGTAGTAATGGTTAACAAAAAAAAAAAAAAATGAGAAATAGCATGCTACTTAAAAGTACTGATAATTTTAGTCGAATTCATAAAGAACTATACTCAATTATGACCAACATCATAAAATTAGCTCCTAAAACAATTTAGACAAACTCAGCCGTCGAATTTTAATATTTCCCTGGCCACAGTAGGACGTATTTAATAACCACAGCAAGCTTTTCGCACAAATTTCACTGTTAGTTTTGAATTTATTTATATTCGGGCAGCATTTAATTTATATCTCATGCAATTTTGACAAACTATTTCATCACATTTTCAGTGAAATTTATAACTTGATTTATATTCATTATTTGCAAATTAATTTATTTGCACCTTAAAAACTAGAATTTGTTATTGTTGTTGTTGTTGTTGTGTGTGCTACACGTTTTGTAGTAAAACCTGAAAAAAAAAGAATTTATTGTTGCAGGCATTTTAATTAAGAATATCTCGCATTGTTGCAATTTGCTGCCAATTTATTTATTTAAGTGTACATTTTATGGTAACGACTGCAAATTTCACTTTATATTTCTATATATGTACATCGTAGGTATATGTGTTTTAAAATACACTCATATAGCAGCAAAATAAATGCGCAACTTTTGCAAATATTTATTATTTTCTGTCATTTTGTGGCTTTTATGTTGCAGTCAATAGTGCAAAATTTTAATATAAATATGCATACTATAATTGTAGCTCAATTCTTATAAAGCTGGGCAGCAGGTAGGGGGCCAAAATATGTCACAATGTAACATGGCACGATGTTGTTGCCATGTTGTTGTGCGAGTGTGTGTTGCAAATTACGCTGCAGCTAGCAGTATTTTCCTTTTTAATATTGAATATCATGCAATAATATAAAATTTACGCCATCAGCGTAATGGTCATAATTCTCTGAATTTTGTTGTCCGCATTTTCAATAAGCTTAATTTAATGCTTCATTTCATTTATATGTTTTTTTCTTTCTCAATATAAAATATTTTTTAATATTTTTGCAGATTTTTAATTGATATTTCATCCGCCTGCATTGTGGCAAAATATTGGCGACGTTACATCGAAGTATCGCTGACCTATCCAGCAGCAACACCGTTGCCGCCATTGTTATTTTCCGTCAGCCATTGTTCTTGCAAAATTTGCAGTTATTCTGCGTGTATTTTACTTGCGGTAAGTTTTAATTAAACGAAAAAACTCATTATTAACACAATTGAATGTTACTTAATAAATTTTTATGTTAACACAGAAAATGTACTAACAAATATTTTATTAAAATATTATTCATGGCAATAAAGGAAATTGAAAATATTTTTTTTTATTTAAATTAAAAGATTTGCAAATTATCTAGAGGGAACTTTTACCATGCATAGCGGAGCTTTATCGATTTTTACATGGCTAAAATTTCATGCGTCAGAAAAATTTAAATATAAAAACACTCAATCATTGCCGCCATGGTTATTTTCACAGCTTATATGTTGCGTAGCTCTTGACTCTAATTATGTTTTATTTGTACTATTTTTATATAAATTAAGCTGTATTTGACTTTTAAATTTTCTTATAACTAAGTTTTGCATATAAAAGGTACTTATCTTAGTTACCAGTTGCTAAGTAGAGTGTAACAATAATAAAAATACCCTGCAGCGGACACGGAAACATATTTAATGCATTGCCAGATCTATCAAGATCAAGATCTTGCAGCAATTCATAATTTATGCAAATTTTTTTTTCAAGATACATTTCTTATAAATCTTTTCTCACTTCAAATGAAGCTAATAAGTTGCTTAATTACACACTGAGAAAATTTACTCTGCGTGGTTATGAAAGTGCTTTAAGCAGCACTTTTCTTAATAAAGACATCCATCAGAATGTCTTAAATGATACGATTGTATACGTACAATGTACATACCATTGCCTAGATACGGCCCCTATTGCTTGAAAAAGCGGTCGAAAATTAGAGCTCCAGTAAGCTCTAAATCCGAGCCAGCCGCGGGGTGTACATTAGACCGTATCACCTTGTATGGAAGAAAAATAAAACTATTTTGACACCGACTCAATCGCTAGACATTTAAGAGACATTTTCAAAAAAATTTTTTTTTTTTTTTTAAGTGGTCCCTATGGTGCTATTTTGATTTTTTCGTTATATCTTTGGTGTTTTTCATCCGATCCGGAAAATTATGTGTGTGCTTGTTGATGTAATGCAAATATATTTGCATTTTTTTCCCTCAAATGATTTTTTTTTTCGACTAATTGCACAATCTATCTCAGTTCCTACTATGTCATCATGTTACAAAAATACCAAAAAACGAAAGCTCACAAAAAATCTTTATAACCATGGGAACAAGTGAAATCGAAAAAATGCATTTTAGAAGCACTTCCGACCAATTATATGCAAAGAATAACACTTTAATATCAATAAATGAAACGAAAAATTAGTCAACTGAACTTTGTTTGCGGCATGTTCAATTCAAATTTTCATTCGCGTACATTGTGAAAAAAAAATCACGTTTTAGCAAAATGAATTTCCAAATGCACGACCTTGACAAAACAAAGTTGCTAACAAAAAGAAATGTTGTGGAATACGCGTTGTTTTTACAGTAAGATTCAAAAATCAAACGCAGTGCATTCACCGAAAAAGTGTTCGAAGAAGTGTCCAAATTGTGGCGTTACGCAAAAATTCCAATAGTGTCCAGAACATATAATCGTAAAATGATTACAGACTTGCTTATGAAATCGTCTTTTCAAACAAAGAACCCTCGGATGTTCCATGCGAACGATTGGGATACCCTTTTCCGTATTTCGCGATGTAAGTGCTCCATTGAAAATGATTTTCCGTGCGTGTGTGCCGATGAACACAAAATACGAGAAAATGTGAAAGGTTTTTTTATTGACCAATGTGGTGCTCGTTTGCGTTTATTGCCGGATAATGGTGATGATGATGTCTCCGCGAGTGTATTCACTGCAGACACAGGTGCTACAGCTGCATGCAGTGCAACTGAGTATGCTCCGACACCCGACAGTGAAGAGGACTACGAATTTGAAAGTAGTCAGTTGGAGGACGCAGATACACCGATGGTAGCCGTTCAATTGAAAGTATCCGACATCCGCTTGAGGTATTTTTCTTCTGCACTAGATCGGAGCGATACATCAAACCGCCATGGTGCTTTGCACGCCTCGATGCTTATCAAGGATTTACAAGATGCTATTGCCACAAAGGAGTCGGTATCCGCTGACGTACGAGAACAAATGCTGAAGATACTTGAAGACATCGTTATAGATAAAAATAAAGTTTTCCGTGAAAGGCAAAAGTTCCGAAAGGAAGCGAAAACAGCCACACAATGCCATGAGTTACTAACGTGCATCTCATTCGATGGAAAAAAAGAGCGAACTCTAAAGAAGTGCAATGTCATACAAATTGAAGAGCACATCACAATTTTGAAAGAACCAAATTAAAAATTTATCGGATACGCTACACCTTCGGAAGGTTCCGCAAGAGGTATCCAAACTGCAATTGTAGATTTTTTGCAGAAAAACAATTAGAATTTAGACAATTTAGTAGCGATCAGTTGTGATGGCACAGTCACAAACACTGGCTACAAAGGGGGTGCCATAACGTATTTGGAATCGTATTTGCGCAGACCATTGCAATGGTTCATCTGTCTGTTCCATTTCAACGAGCTGCCATTTACTGCTCTGCTTAGAACATGGCTTGGAAAACAGAAGGGTCCTGGGCTGTGGCCAGGAGATATCGGTGTTGGAATAAATTGCTGCATGGATTTTCCTGTATGTTTGAAATTGAATTTCAATAACATTCTGTTTGTATAATTTTTATTTATGCTTTGTTTATGTTTTTTCTAAGCCGCTACCGAATTTCGAGCCAATATCAATGGGTGAAATGCCTTCAAACATTGATACGTGGCTAATACCAAGCGATCAAAGTTACTTATACCGCATGGTTTTTGCGGTTGATAGTGGCCACTGTGGTAAGAATTTAGCCAGCGAACAGCCCGGTGCTACCAGTACAGCGCGATGGCTTACAACAGCATCTCGCATCTTGCGCTGGTACGTAACGCAAGCGCAGCCGTCCCAGAAATTAAGAGATCTTGGTATGTTCGTGGTCAGAGTGTATGCGCCATTCTGGTTTTTAGTCAAAAGCCAGCCACTTGCCATTCATGGCAGCCGCAATGTCTTTAAGTACATTTCATGGATACGTGATTTGCCGAACTACGTTCAGTTAGCCATCAAACCAACCATCGAAAGCAATGCCTATTATTTTCACCATGAAAACATATTACTTTCTATGATAACTGATCCGGATGCAACGGTGCGTGCAGATGGATACAGCAAAATTTTACAAGCACGTTTAAACGCGCCAGGTCGAATTCGGCAATTTCGTGGGCCCAAGCACCAACCCTACATCAACTACAGCAGCAACACTTACACCGAAATGATTGATTGGACACAATTTGAGATCACTGAGCCACCATGCCTTCAATTTCACACCCAAGACCAACTGTCTGATATGCAATATTCTGATCAATTGATTAAAATTCCAGGTACGCACTGCAATACACTTTCATACTTGTATAATAAATTAATCTATGCGTATTTAACTTTAAAATCAAAATCGTATATTTCATGTTATATTTTCAACAGATTATCTTTGCCACTCGCAAAACACGGAGCGTTTCGTTCAAATTGTGCACCAGTCAGCTACAGCAGTCACTGACGAAAATCGTTTGGGGCACATTTTCGCGAAGCTTGATAGTTGCGAGCGCTACAGCTACCTTGAATCTCGAAAAGATTTGGAAGATTAAAAAACAATTTTTTATGATATTAAAGTGTTATTATTTGCATATAATCGGTCGGAAGTGCTTCTAAAATGTATTTTTTCGATTTCATTTGTTCCCATGGTTATAATGATTTTTTGTAAGCTTTGGTTTTTTGGTATTTTTGGAACATGATGACATAGTAGGAACTGAGATAGATTGTGCAATAAGTCTAAAAAAAAAATATTTGAGGAAAAAAAATGCAAATTTATTTGCATTACATCAACAAGCACACACATAAATTTTTTTTCCGGATCGGATGAAAAACACCAAAGATATAACGAAAAAATCAAAATAGCACCATAGGGACCACTTAAAAAAAAAAAAATTTTTTTTTGAAAATGTCTTTTGAATGTCTAGCGATTGAGTCGGTGTCAAAAATAGGTTAGTTTTGATGATACGCTCTAGTGTACATGCCCGAAATCATATTTGAAAAATAATGACACAAAATTATCTCTCTAATCATTAATATTCCGTTATCACTTCGATTGAAACGCTCTTAACCTTTGTATTGACAGCATGTTTATACTCCTTTGATGGACACCTGGTTCACCGGTGAGTCGCAAAGCCTGCTATACATTTTTTATGCAGAACTCCTTTATACCTTACATTAGGTAACATATGAGCTACATTATTATATAAGGTACTGCAGGAGCTTTGCTAGCAACCTCGGGGATTTGCTCGGGGACGGTGAAGTGGATTTGGTCAACATTTTTTTTATGAAATGGGAGTTATGTTAATTTGGAGTTAATGTGGAGTTAATGAGCTCATTCTGCAGAAAACGAAACTCTGTTAAGTGTAGTTAGCGTTGGGGACTTGGTTTGAACTCTTCAGGCAGGTACGGGTTCTTTTTTTCATGATACCAACAACAGATAATTATAAGTTCATCATGAGACGAGCTAGAGGCAGCGTCGTAAAAAAGTTGTCCATGTAACAGGCCATTCAATAAGTATGTAGGGTAATTAAGAAAAAAACAAAATTTTGATAAAACTCGATTATATTATTCAACATAGTTGCCTTCGAGAGGGCAACTCGAACATTTTTGATACGACTTTTATAGTACAATTTCTCTTTCTCGTCAAAATATGCCTCAGTTTCAGCGAGTACTTCATCATTGGACTTGAAATTCTTTCCGGCAAGCATACTCTTGGGATCTGAATACAGGAAAAAGTCGCTGGGGGCTAAATCTGGAGAATACGGTGGGTGGGTAAGCAATACGAAGCCCAATTCATTCAATTTTGTCATCGTTTTCATCGAGTTGTGACACGGTGCATTGTCTTGGTAAAACAACACTTTTTTCTTTTGCAAATATGGCCGTTTCTTGGCGATTTCCGCCTTCAATCGATCCAAAAGTGCACATTAATAGTCGCTGTTGATGGTGGTTCCATTTTGGAGAAAGTCGATGAATATTATTCCTTTCGCATCTCAAAATACAGACGCCATCACCTTACAAACCGACTGTTGGGTCTTTGCTTGCTTTAGATTCGGTTTGTCGACTGCTGTCCACTCAGCTGACTGTCTTTTGGATTCTGGTGTGTAATAGTGAAGCCATGTTTCATCCATTGTCACATATTGACGATAGAATTCGATTTTATTGCGGTTGAACAGCGTCAAACACTCCTCTGAAGCATCAATTCGTTGTTGTTTTTGGTCGACTGTGAACTCACGCGGCACCCACTTTGCACAGAGCTTTCGCATACCAAAATGTTCGTGTAAAATGGTAAAAACACTATCATCTGATATCTTTACTATGTTAGCTAGCTCGTGCACCTTATTTTTGCGATCGTTCATGACCAATTTGTGGACTTTTTTTGATGTTTTGTGGAATAACAGTCTGATTTGGGCGTCCACTGCGCTCTGTATCATTTGTGCTGGTACGACCACGTTTAAATTTAGCAATCCACTTTTCTACCATGTCTCTCGATGGTGCAGAGTCCGGATAATCTTTATCAAGCCATTGCTTGGTTTCCACTGTGTATTTTTTCATCTAAAAGCAATGCTTTATCGAAACTCGAAATTCACTTTTTTCCATTTTTTTTTTTTCAATAACAATAGTTGCACACAAAATGCTATAACACACGAATCAATTGCCAGATTGTTGTCAAATTTTAAAACGTATCGTGTGAAGGCTTGTACTAAATAAAAATCATATCATAAAATTCTAGGAACGCCATTTATGTGTCATCATATAGACTTTTTGAACGTACTGTTAAATGTTTCTTCCCGTCTTTCAGAATTGTTAGCAAAGCTTTCGAGCAACGCGTTCACCTTGATTTACATCACGGACATCTGACTTTCCCGTATAAAGCTGGGCCTATAATTGGATATGAAGTGTCCGTATCGCACACCCACCAAAATTTTATGCCATATTTAGCGAGCTTGTTTGGTATGTAAATCGTGAATTTAGTCCGCCCACGATACGGGTACAGCTGTTTATCGACCGTCAAATTAGCCGAAGGTCGATACAACTTTCGCAGATTATCATTTAACATCAATTAGATATCCAAAATTGGTAGTACAGCCTTACTTTCCTTCATTTTTTTAGCTCGAGTGTCCATATTATCAAAACGGATATACTGATTGAACTTTTAAAATCGTCAAATAGGCATTGAAGCACGAAACAACGGATTGGATGTAGCTCTCCACAAATGCTTCACATACTCCTTTCTTGAACTTTGAATGCCTGCCAAAAGTAAAACTGCAAGATAAGTATCAAATTCTTTCGTGGTTACTGGTTTCCAAGCTTGAGTCGGACTTACAGGCCATTTTGCGTTCAATTTTGCAAAGGCTCTCCCACTCTTCCGCTCGCCCATTTGTCTCTTGTATGATAATGTTATAAATCTTTGGAGTGAGAATTCTCCGAAATGTCTCTACGATTCCAAGCATTCTTGTTTCAGGAGCAGTTGAAGCCTTAGCGCTTTGACGCAGAACATTATGAGAGCGTTTTTAGATAGAAGGTGGAGGTGGATTTTTTTTAAATTGTCCCATCTTTTGCTTTGAATGAACTGGATTGCGAATCGATTGACACAGCCTCCTCTACATCGTAATCACTTGACTGTCTATTTTGCCATTTCAAACGCAGCCTTCTCTTTCTCCGAGTCCGAATAATCATCGTGTCAAAAATATTTATTTGCACTTGGACCAGTCACACCTGGGCTTTTGTTCAAATTAAGTAGGCGTGAAACAGGTAACATATATTCTGGATCATCCTCGGAATCATAGTGTTCCGAAGAGTGTACTCTTGCTGTTCTTCATACGATAATCTGTTACTCATAAGCAAAATCAAAACAGTAAAATATTTTATTTACTTTGCATATTGACGCGCAGACAATGTGTCATATCTGGATAAATTCACATTCTGACATTTTAATAAAATTAAGGGCACTAAACGTTTGCTTTTATAAAACAGACGTCCAACAAAAACTGCGCATATCAATCAATAGAATGAAGTCCTGGGAATTCTCCGAACTGAACAAGCGACTCAACGAACGAACTTAATTCCCCGAAACAAATATTTGAAATTCAAAGGGGTTAAGTTATTCACGGTCTTATTACTTAGTTAGGTGGCGCCTACAACCGTAAGTCAGTTTTCGGCTGGTGTAAGAAATTGCGCCAGCCATTTCTGTTTTGCGCTTGCTGGCGCCAATTGGAAGCTCCTAGTTTCGTCAGCTTGTCCTATACTTGGTCCTTTCAACGGAGATGCGGTTATCCTTTTCTGCGTTAACTGCCGCTGAGTACCGAATCAAATATTTTCTTCGCTGGAGCGTCGTCTTTCATCCGCTCAACATGACCTAAACAGCGAAGCCGCTCGTTTTTTATGCACTTTACTATGTCGATGTCGGCGTATAGCTCATACAGCTCATCGTTCCATCGTATTTGGTACTCGCCATTGACGCAGATTGGTCCATGGATTTTACGAAGGATCCTTCTCTCGAACTCTCCCAAAGTCTTTTCATAAGAGCTGCTCAACGTTCAGGCTTATGCTGCATATAACAGGACGGGCATGATTAGTAACTTATAAACCGTGACTTTTGTTCGTCAAGAGAGGGTTCTGCTTCTCAACTGCCTACTGAGCCCAAAGTAACACCTGTTGGCAAGAGTTATCCTTCGTTTTATCTCTCTACTGATATCGTTGGTGGAGTTAATGCTTCGCGTGTGTTAAGGTCAATGATATCAATATCATCAGCGTTTGCTAGCAGCAAAACACTCTTGTAGAATATGTTCCCGTTTTGTCTCATGGGCTACTTTCAAGTATTTTAAGATTCACTAAAAATATTTACTTAAGGTACAAGGCTCAAAACATATATTTAAGGGATGTCACCGATACACAACCGGGTAACTGCATATATATGGGCCCAAGGCCAATTTAAACACATGATGGCTCACCGGTGAGTCAAGTGTCAACACAAGGGTTAAGGAAGCATGGCATGTCTAGAAAACCATGTATATCTTTGAGTCGATCTGAGTCGATTTAGCCATGGTTGTGTGTCTGTCGTCACGATTAAAGAAGTTATTTTGCAGCTATAGTAAAGAAATTCGATATTCGAATACGTTAATGATAGTAAAAATATCGCCAGTTTTTTTAATAGTCTGTCGCAACTATTCCAATTGAGCAATGTAAAACTGGTTGGTAAAGCCCTTTTTTTTGCCTTAACTCTTCGGAGAATTGAGGAAACCAATCGCCGAGGGGAGGCCATACTCCATCACGACATTACGAGCTTTCACACATCAGCTCAAACAAAAGTGCTCTCGAGCACTGGGCCCCTTGGCCCATTGGCACTCAATGAATTCTTCCTGTTTGTTTGTTTTTGGCGGACCCATGTGAAGCCCGACCCATAGTATCTATTGTGCATGCGCTTGATTAACTTTCCAGATTTATGCTTCTTATAGGTTTTGGATTTTGGCTTGGTGTCCCATACTTCTGAAGGAGGCACTGATGCCCACCCAAAGTGAAGAAGTCTTATGCTGCAAATTGCCGGACATTCACATAGAATGTGCTCTGGAGTTCCTTCCTCTTCCACGCAGAGTGTGCCGACATCTGAATCAAATAGGCCTATCTTCATGAGATGGTGTCTAAGTAAACAGTGATCTGTAAAATATCTTGCTAGAAATTTAAGATCTGCTTTGGTAAGCTTGAGTAAATCTTTCGATTTACTTCTACTGAGGGTTAGAAATTTCTTTGCTTGCCTTTGTTCATTAGTATTGTTCAAGTGGCATCGAAATTTATTATATTCCTAGGTGCTATAACCTTTTCCGCAAAGTAGCCTTAAGCAACACTACTGAATAGTTCGGAGCCAATAAGAGGTCAGGATGCTCCTCTTCTGGCAAGGCAATCCGCCCTTTCGTTACCCTCGAAATCTTGAAGACCCGTTACCCACTACAATTCTATTTTGTTGTTTTGTCTCAGTGCATTTAGTATTTTGACGCAATCAGAAGCTAGTCTTGATTCAAGCTCATAAGACTGTAGAGCCTTTAGTGCCGATTGACTATCTGAAAATATGTAGATATGTGCCCCCATAGATTTTCTACGGAGACATTCCCAGACGTGAATCTCTGCTTGGAATATGATTGCAGTATAGCCCATTGGAAGAAATTTTTGGAATTTGGGACCGTAGACACCTGCGCACGTTTCTCCGTTTGCATATTTAGACTTCTTAGTGAACCAAACTGTGAGCCACAATCAACTGTGAAGCTGTGAAGTTGGGTATAACAACCCTGTAGCGCTTCAAAAAGTTAAACTTTGGCAGCAACCTGTCTGGGATTTTTAGAAAGGGGTCATCTTCGAAACTTTGAAGTATCTTCATGTGAACCTTCAAATTCCCTAAGACACGCACTATGACATGCCTCTGTTTCGATAACAATGGCTAAAGGAGGCAGTTCAATTTGTACACCCAGAGCCTAATTTCACGTTGAGTTTTCTATTCACTCTAAAGAAAACATGCAAGGCAAGCATTTTTCTATGCCCAAGCAGTTGAGTCTTTTTTTAAATATACCAAAATGTTCAGCATTTTGCATCAAATTTTTATTCATTATGCTAAGGTACATGTTTTTGTCAATTAATCTTTCAATAGATGCGAAATTTCCTACTACGGATGGGGACGTACAAGTTCAAACTATCACACCACCGCTTCCAGGCCTTACAGTAGCTTTGAGGTTCTGTTTGTTTGCTTCTGTGTCTGATTTCCGTCTGACGTAGGATATGCCGTCTTAGCCAAAAATGTTCGACTTGGACTTATCTGAAAAAATAATTGTGTTCCAGAAGTTAAAGCTCTTGCAGACTTGCTCCTTAGCAAAGACAAGTCGCACAACTTACCAGATGCATGCTGAAACTCGGTAGCCAGTTTGAGGGCCAATTACTTCAGATTTGCCTTAATTTTGCGGACAATATATGCCTTGTCAGACACGTTAAAAATGTTGTCTGGTGGACTTCTACCCTTATCTTTCACCCGATTCTCGTGAACAAAGCGCTCATTGATATGCTAGTAGACGCATTTAAAATAACATTTTGAGTAATTTTCGGACCGAGGGCCCATTTTTATAATATTTTAAGACCAATTCATGTCATTGTATTGAAACTTTGTCTAGCGGAATTGAACTACAGTGGCTCACAGTGTAAATAGTCCACCTGTGTACAAACACTTTGAAGCATAAAAAATCTTGTAAATCAATGTAAATTCCAAAAAAATTGCATTTATTCAATAAATTTATTTTAAGCAAATAATAAATAAAAAAAAAAAAGGTATTTATTCAATGTTCTTTGTGACAAAGATAATAATTAAACAAAATAAGAGAAAAATTCATATCACAGTGAAAATGGTCCACCAATCAAGGGCGGCCATGAATGACGGAACTTTTTCAAAATCTTCTTTCGTTATGCTTTGTTTCATTTTATTTATATTTTTGCATTGAAACGGACACGCTTTTGATCAATTCATTCAGTTATTCCTAATTTCAAGATGGGCCGCCATACTACTCTTGAGTTGCGAAATTTAATTATTGAACACTATAAAAATGCAAAAAGTCAGAGAGAAATCGCGAAAATTGTTAAGAAGGCTAGTACAACAGTAGAAAATATCATTCATCGGTTCAAAAATGAAAATTGAGTTGTTAGTAACCCGAAAATTTGCCCAAAAAAGCTATTCAGCGAACGTCAAGAGAGGTGGATTGTCAACCAAATCAAGGTAAGTCCAAGGCTGAGTGCACCGAAACTACGGGATATGGTTGAGAAACACTTCAACATAACCTGTAATGCAGAGGCAATTCGGAAAGTCCTGCGAAGAGATGGATTTCATGGCAGAATTGCACGCAAGAAGCCCTTCATTAGCCCCAAGAATAAAATTCAATTGGAATTTGCACACAGCTACGCCGGGAAAAATTTTTCATTCTGGAAGAATGTCGTATTCACAGATGAGAGCAAATACAACTTTTTTGGGTCAGATGGCAGAGTAAATGTTTGGAGAAAACCCAATCAGGAGATGGACCCCAAGCATTTGCGACCGACAGTCAAACATGGTGGCGGGCACGTGATGGTCTGGGGTGCTAGTTCGGCTGCTGGTGTTGGGAAATTGCACTTTCTGGACGGGATTATGGACAAATTTCAATATTTAAATTTTTTAAAAATAATCTCATACAAAGTGCTGAAAAACTAGGCATACAAGACACCTTCCATTTCTACCAAGACAATGATCCGAAGCATACAGCTGCAATTGTGAAAGAATGGCTTCTATATCATTGTCCCAGAGTTATCAAAACACCTCCCCAATCACCAGACTTAAATATTATAGAAAACTTGTGGCAGAAGCTGGAAATTGAAATACGAAAACATGAGATTTCAAACCGAAATGACTTGAAAAAGGCCTTTTTTGGAGGAATGGGATAAAATAAGTCCGGAATACACAAGAAAACTAGTGGAATCTATGCCAAACCCCATTAAATCAGTTATACGCCAGAAAGGATATTCAACAAAATATTAGAAACATATTTTCTTTCAATTTTTTTTTAAATATCTTTAATTAGACCATTTTTACTGTGAGATGAATTTTTCTCCTTATTTGTTTAATGTTTATTTTTGTGAAAAATGTAAATGAATTAATAAACTTTGTTTTTGTATTTATTATTAAAATAAAATGAACTCATGGTAATAACATAACAATTTTGGAATTTGTCTTGATTTCATAGATTTTTTACACTTCAAAGTGTTTGGTTGCAGGTGGACCATTTTCACTTTGAGCCACTGTAATACTTTTTTGTAACTGACTCTGAAAGCAAGTAAGTGTAGATAAAAATAAAACATCGATCAACGGCGCGAGACTCTGAATCAAAGGCGTACAGAAGAGATTGTATCATATAAGCTAAGAGATCAATTTTTGCTCTTTAGTTGCTTTTCCTCTCTACCGCAGCTAGGAGTTATATTTTTGTGAATTCCATTTTGTGCATTATTTTCGTTGAATATGCGCCTACTAATCTCGACACTCGGTTAGCAGAGATAATTAAAAACGGCCACTGTTCCCCCACGGTTTGGCCAAAAAAGTCCTGCAAACGCCTCATACACGACTCTTGTACGCCCGAAAAAAATATTTTAAATTAGGCATTGATCGGCTTTTACTAAAAAATTTTTATTTTTATTCGGGGGAAAGTATTAGTGAAGTAGAAACTTCCTTGCAAACATTTGGAAGAAGATTGGAAGATAATCTGGTTTGGCGATGTACTTGCGATTCGCCCAAGGGTTCTTTAGAAGAATGATCACTTTTCGATCGCCCAAGCGATTAATGCGCGATTCAAGAAAAATTTTCAAAATGCTCCTTCGCTCATTCCAGCAATTGTTGGAAGATGCATCGCTTTTCGATCGCTCAAGCGATTATTGTGCGTTTCAAGAAAAAATTTCAAAATCTTCCTTTGCTTATTCCAGCGATTGTTGGAAGTTGCATCGCTTTTCTAACGCCCAAGCGATTATTGCACGATTTAAGAAAAATTTTTAAAATCTTCCTTTGCTCATTCCAGCGATTGTTGGTAGATGCATTGCTTTTCGATCACCCAAGCGATTAATGCGCGATTCAAGACAAATTTTTAAAATTTTCGATCGCCCAAGCAATTAATGCGCGATTCAAAAAACATTTTCAAAATCTTCAGAAGCAGACTTTGAAAAAGCGTTCAAGTGAAGTAAAACTTTTGAAACTTGTGAAAAAAATTGCCAAATGTTTTCTTATTATAGGCAACGACGCGTTAAATCGAAGTTAAAAAAAACTGAGAATTAGTGAAAAATTGTAAAAACATATAAATAGTTTACAAACACATAAGAGTTTTCTTGGAAGGGAACTAAGGAGAAATGTTGTATAAAGACTTATTTTTTTATTTCAATTATTAAAGGTGCAATTTTCTTTTATAAATTAGTTATATAACCAGTTCTTAAGATATATGCCATAAGCACTTTAACAATGCGGAGGAATCAAAAACTAACACAATTCTTCAGCAAAATTTAGTTCATCGCATCGACAAGCGACTCACAAGTATGAGCAAATAATTTTTCTTTCTTTTCGTTTTTATTTAAACTTCCTTATTTTAAAAACCTTTAACTTGAATAAAAAATCGAAATTTTTGATAAGTTTAAACTGAAATTTTGAAATATTAATAATTTTTTCTCTCAAATGTCTAAAATATGTTAATTTTCTGAAGTTTGAATTGAAAGTTTGAAATATAAAAAATTTTTCTCTTAAATGTCTAAAATATGTGAATTTTCTGAAATATATTAATAAAATACTCTTACTTAAACTATAAAACAATTTGTAACGTTCAACAACAATGCTTCGTAACATATCTCTGAGAACCCGTTATGCAAAATCGTTTGACACCTTTAAGGACTTCTCTTGGCGATTCGTTCGCCCCTAAATGATTCGTTTACGAATCTTCCCAGCGAATCGCTTAAGGCTCTCCTTGGGGATTTGTTCGCGAATCTTCTCAGGGAATCGCTTAAGGCTCCCCTCGGCGATTCGTTCGCGAATCTTCCCAGCGAATCGCTTACGAACCCTTCAGGCGATTCGTTTACGAATCTTCCAGGCGAATCACTTTTTTGGCCTTAGCTGCTTACAGTCGGCGATACCCGGACGACTCTCAAATGAGCTCGCCGGCGATCGTCCCATCTTCCAAGCGATTCTCTGGCAATTCTGAGGCGATTGAAAATGTTTGCAGTGTTTAGAAGGGTTCAATAAAAAACTTAATCAGATAACTACAAAAATATCTTGAGTTTTACGGGTATAATTTGAATTTCTACCGCTCCTATAGTTTTTTTTCAGTGTATAGTAGATACATTTTACTTATGTTCCGGTGCTCTAACATGCTTTATATTGCTTGATAAATGGAATTGTTTACTATTTTCTTGTAGTTCTTATGTCAAGTTCTTGAAATCCAACACATTGTTTGTTGTTTTTGCTAGCATTATATGGCACAATGTTTATTTAAATTTCTCCTTACTTTAATATTCTTCACTTTGTCTTAACATTTTTTTTTTTTGATTTTTAATTTTAAAGTTTCTTGCACTATGCTTTGATTTCCGCATAATAAAAAAATTGCATAAAAGCCAGCTAAAAGGCGTTTCTGGAAAGTTTGTTGCTTGTTATATTTTCTTATTTTCTAGTTCTTTTGCAAAACTGTTCAATCTGATCAGTTGATAAAAGCTAGAAAAACTTTTGCTGCGGATATATAAAGCTTTTGTCAATGTTTGTAATAAAATAAGTGTATAAAAAAATTATATTTAATTTAATAGTAAAATTAGCTTGAAAAAGTTCTGGGTCCTATAAAATAGCTCTATTTGAATGCAGCACATTTTTCAGGACTCAGACCATATTCACTTTGTTTCTATGCTCGTGATCATTACAAGCCTTTCAGTGTGCTTCATTAGGCACTTTAATGTAATTGTTGTGTCTAACAATTACTGCAGTTTTTCGTTTTATTACATTCTCCGACTGACATTTAAATTAATCTTCATTTATGTGCAATTCTTCAAAAACGTTGAATATAAATGACTGGCTAAGAGTTGACATCTGCAGCTACCAGCCGCAAGCTATTTATAAAAACGCTTTGTTGTTGGTGTTTTTTATTTCTTCTTTATTGTCATTTGTTTGTTATTTGGTGACCAGCTAAGCAACACTTTGTCTTGCCTCACCGAGCCGAGTGCGGGGCAAAGTGCTACATAGCATTTTGCGGTGTCTTAAAAACATTTACAAATTTTATTTAGAACTGTAAGCTAGATTTTAGCGCTGCTTAATGCTACAGAATCAGGTCAAAATTGTTAATGTCGCCGCACATTAATGTTAATGTTTACTTTGGCCATGTTTTAAGTTGGCTTTTGTACTTGGCTGCTTTGTTTTTCCTTTATTTTTAAAAAAAAAATATTTTTATTTTCGTTTTGTCTCCAACAAGATTTCACATAAGTTTTGAAGATGTCAAAATGTTGAGCTTATTCTGGCTCGTTGCTGCTAAGCTTAAGTAAACTCACACAAAAAGTTGGATAATCTTTTGAAATAGCAGTCAGCCAACCAACAAAAGAAGCCATCTACATAGCGTGGAATTAACGCAAGAACTTCAAACTTAAACTTAAACGAAAAACTGAACTGAACTTAAGAAAAAAGCTAAAGAAACAATATTAACAACGTAAGTAAGCAAGCAAGCAAGCAAATAAAACAAGTTAAATAAAAAAAGTTAAAGAAAAATACAAAAAACAGCTCATATGTAGCATGTAGTTAGTATGGAAAATGTCGCAAAGTTTTTATAGTGTTATATTTCACATAGTTTTAGTGACTTGTTTTGAAGTTACTAAGTTACTCGTCCGTGGTAGTGATGTTGATTTTGTTGCTCTTGTTTTTCTTTGTAATTAAAGGAATTACGAAATTTTCTTAAGTTTTGCAACAACGTCAAATATTTTGGCGCTATGTTGTTAAAGTTTTATTTAATTTATGGATCAGCCATCAGCTTTTACAATTTGAATTGTTCAGCTGTTATTCTTGGCGTTGTACAAAATGTGATTTCTGTAGCACATCCAAGGCTGTGTTAAGCGCAGAAGAAATTTATTGCCGATGCTCCATTAAAGTCATGCATTTGGTATATCTGTATGCAATATGCAGATAAATTTTAGCTATTCTGTGTATATGTCTCGGCACAATGCAATGCAATACAAGCAGAGCATAACACAGAACAATTTTAAAATTTCTGAATAAATTTAATGGCGAAGCTAATTTTACATTAAAAAAAGAAAAATCATCTCATAAAAATCAAACCACTAGAAGGGATTTGTTTTCCAATGCGACGTATTATAGCACACATCGAGCACATTGCAGCACATATAATAAAGCATAAATTACAGAACTATCTTTATACACATCTTATTAAAAAGTTTTAAGGTCTCTTAAACTAATATTTCCTTAATAGTTTTACATTTTTTGCTAAAATTTCTTCCTTCAAGCATAATTACAATACTTAAAATACTTTTAATCTTAATTATAATACATAGAATTCTCAAATTGTGACATTTTGATCATGAAAGTGAATGCCATTATTTCTATAATATGGCGACATGCAATTGCACTCCAATAAGTTATGGCCCAAGAACAAAAAACAAAAAAAAAAAAAATACTAGTAAGCAATGGATCAAAATACCCCCCGAGGCGGTATTGAAGTATATTCCTGGTCTTTAGTCACGACAGACACGATGACATTCAGTTTTATATATTTACGAAAGTTTTCCTATTTTGATGACGTCACTTTGTATGGGAGGTAGGGGTGGTTTTCATTCGATTTTGCCAAATATCATAGAGGTGGTTCATATTATATCGTGTGCAAAAGTTCGAGACACTTCTATAAATTTTCTGGATTTTCCAGAGGGCTTGAATTAAAATAAAGCCAGTTTTTATGGGAAGTAGGCGTGATTTTCATCCGATTTTGCCAAGTACCATAGAGATGGTTCATATTAAATATCAAAGCTTATGTGCAAATATTCAAGACATTTCTTTAATTTTTGTGCATTTTTAAGAGATTTTACGTTTAAAAAAATCCAATTTGTATGGACTGTAGACGTGGTTTTCATCTGATTTTGTCAAGTATCATGGTCTACATTAAATATCAAAGCCTATGTGGAAAATTTCAAAACATTTCTTTGATCTAAACAAATTTTTCGGTTAATATAAAGCCACTTTGTATAGGAAGTAGGCGTGGTTTGTATCCGATTTTTTCAAATTTCATAGTTAGCATTTATATTGAAGATCAAAGCTTACGTTCAAAATTTGAACTCATGTCTTTAATTTTTGTGGATTTTGAAGAGATTTTACTGACGCTCCGTATGGGAGCTAGGCGTGGTTTTCATCCGATTTCATTTTCGAACTTATCTTAAGTTTAAAAAAAAAGAAGCTTACATTTTTAATTTCGTCGCATTAAAGTTACGGCTGTAAGCGTGTCCACAGATGAACAGACGGGAATCGACTCAGGAGGTGATGCTGATTAAAAATGTATTTTCTATACCTGCCGCGCCTCCTTATTGGCGTTACAAACGGAATGACAAAATTAATATACCCGTTATTGGTAATATATACATATACAAAGTTAATTAATATAATACACAATGTTACAGAGGCGGACAAAATTATTCACACATTGTGCATACTAATACTTCCCGCATTCTGTCTCCCAATCGTTAAACATTACACTAATACTATGTTAATACAAAAGGTTTGTGGGTTCATCATATACCTAAATACAATAATAAATTTTACACAAAAGTGTTCATCTACAGGAAAATTGCATAAAATGTAAAACAAGCCTTACTTGAATGGGGACAAAATTATTCACACAAAGCAAGATTTTTAAATTTGAACGGATTTCTATTTGTAACAAAGTAACGTGTGCTTTTGGAAAAGTACCGTTATGAATGCGAGCATTCAAAACTCAACTTATTTCATCATTTTACGTTTTTACTTTGGCGTGTGCATTATAAGAAATTGGTCGCGAGCCAAAGATGGGTCGCAAACAAAAAGAAACAAGTGAAGCTGAAAGAAAAATAATTCTACATCTGCACAATGAAGGTAAATCATGTGCAGAAATCGGTGAAATAGTAGATCGAAGCCGTTTTACTATTTATAGTATAATAAAGCGTTTTAAAGGAAAGGAAAATCTTCAAAGCCGACCTCGAACCGGTAGACCACGGATACTAACACCCAGTGATGAGCGGCAAATAATAAGAAAGATTAAAAAGAATCCAAAAATCACTTCAACACAGGTGGCAGCAGAAATTCAAGAAGAAATAAGTAAAGAACTCCACCCAAACACGGTGCGCAGGGCCTTAAAATGTGCCGGTTACAGTTCACGAGTGGCGCGAAAAAAACCTCTTATCAGCAAAGCCAATAAGAAAAAGAGGCTAGAGTTCGCAAAGACATATAAAGAAAAGCCACTTGATTTCTGGAGCAACGTACTTTTCAGCGACGAGAGTAAGTTCAACATCTTTCAATCGGATGGACGGATTCGAGTCTGGAGAAAACCCAATACTGACCTCGAAAAAAACAATACAATTGGTACAGTGAAACATGGTGGTGGGGGAGTCATGGTGTGGGGCTGTATGTCGGCGGCAGGTGTAGGAAATCTTGTTTTTATTGACGGTATTATGGACAAGACGGTTTACCTCAATATTTTAAAAGATAATTTGCTAGAGAGTGCGCGAAACCTGAGCCTTGCTAACAACTTTTTTTTCCAACAAGATAATGATCCCAAGCATACTGCCCGCGATGTGCGTATGTGGATCATACATCATGTGCCTCACATTCTCCCAACACCGCCACAATCTCCAGACTTAAACCCGATCGAACATTTGTGGGATGAACTCGGGAGGCGTGTTGCTAAAATTAACATAGCCAGCAAAGCACAATTTAAACAAGTACTTCAGCAAGAATGGCAGAATTTGGATGAAAGTGTGACAAAAAAATTGGTTCACTCCATGCAAAATAGATTAAATGAAGTTATCAAGCAGAAAGGCATGCCAACTAGGTATTAATATTGCACTGAATCAAATATTTTTTTTGTAAAAATGGAATGTGTGAATAATTTTGTCCCTTTCAAATATAAATATTAATATGGTTTGTGTATTTTTTTTTTAAGAAAAATATTTATGTTAACTTTTTAATATTTTTATGCATACAATAAAGAAATAAGTATTTCATAGAATAAAAGTTTTGAATACATTCATTTATTTTTAATATACACCCAATTAAATGAAAAATTGGATGTTGTGTGAATAATTTTGTCCGCCTCTGTATATATATAGGTATATAAAAATAAAGTTAATATGGAAAAAAATATCGGCCAAATGGCCGCCGCGACCTCGGCGGCACATTTCCATCCGATGGTCCAAATTTTCGATGACGCTTAGGCATAAGTGAGGTTCTATGCCGTTAATATGCCGAATTATCTCATGCTTTAGCTCTTGAATTGTTGCTGGCTTATCGACGTACACCTTTTCTTTCAATAACCCCAAAGAAAGAAGTCCAACGGTGTCAAATCACACATGCTCTTGGCGGCGAATTGACATCGCCACCACATGAGATAACACGGCCATTGAATTTGTCGCGCAAAAGAGACATTGTTTCGTTAGCTGTGTGGCAAGTGGCACCGTCCTATTGAAACCACATATCGTCCACATTCATATCTTCCAATTCAGGCCATAGCGAATACCATTTACAGAAACTGCCTGAAGGGCGTAATTTTGGACAAAATACGGCCCGATGATGCCGCCAGCCCATAAACCGCACGAAACAGTCACTCTTTGTGGGTGCATTAGTTTTTCGACAATCACTCTTGGATTATCATTCGCCCAAATGCGGCAATTCTGCTTATTGACGAATCCACTGAGGTGAAAATGTGCCTCATCACTGAAGATGATTTTCTTGGAAAATTGATCATCCACTGTTGCCATTTCTTGCCACCATTCTGACCATTGACGACGCTTGAAGTGGTCAAGAGGCTTTAGTTCTTGAGTCAACTGCACCTTGTAAGCATGTAAATGCAACTCTTTATGCATAATGTTCATCAACGACAAGCGTGAGAGGTGCAATTGTTGGGTACCAGGACGAGTTGAGGTGGACGGCTCTTCAGCCACGCTA
The DNA here is from genome assembly GCA_914767935.1 of Coremacera marginata. Taxonomy (NCBI): domain Eukaryota; kingdom Metazoa; phylum Arthropoda; class Insecta; order Diptera; family Sciomyzidae; genus Coremacera; species Coremacera marginata. The sequence goes on from OU612045.1 coordinate 157,138,111, forward strand.
TCGCGAACAGCAGCAATATTTTCTGCAGTACGAGTTGTATGAGCATGCACTGGTGTTTTCACATCTCCTACAGACCCGGTTTGCTCAAATTTTTGCACGATTTTTCTGATTGTACGCACACTTGGACGATTAAATTGACCGAAAACATCACGAAGTGCACGATATGCATTTTGATTTGAACGCCCATTTTCATAATAAGCCTGAATAACTTTAACGCATTGCTCGATTGTGTATCTTTCCATGGTTCAAATTGAGTTAGTCTGAAATTGAGAAATGTCAAGTGAAATGCAGAAAAAATTTGACGCTTAGGTGCGGTTCACATTCAACATCGGCCCTTAATCACTTATTATAACCATTTAACCACTTATTATAAGTGATAATTATAAGTGATTTAGTCGTGATTAAATTTAAAACCTTTAAAATCAAAATGACGACCAGAGAAGAAAAAACTCGTAGACAAATTATTGCGCAGTGTTTTGAAAATCCAATTGCTTTGTATGCTTCTATAGCAAGATTAGCCAATGTTTCAAGGTCAACTGCTAGAAATGTTATACTTAAATTCATGGAGGAACAGTCAACGTGCGAAAAAAAGGGCACTGGCCGCAAAAAGGGTTCGTGTATAAAAATATAGCTGCTAAGGTCAAAACTTCTTTGATAAAAAATCGTAACCAATCGCTGAGAGATTTGGCCCAAAAATTTAAAATGTCAGTCACTCGTCGCCAAAATAAAACCGCACTATAACTTAAAAACATTTGTCGTTCAAAAAGTTCCAAATCGTAACTCTGAGCTTGAAAAACGTGCGAAAACTCGAGCACATAAGCTATTGGACAAAGATCATTCCCATTTTTAAGAATGAGTTTTAATGGACGATGAAACGTACGTAAAAGAAGATTTAAAGCAACTCCCGGGTAAAAGTTGCTACACCGCATATCTAAAGGGAGGTGTAAGGAAAAAATTTAAGCACAAGCGGATGGACAACTATGGCAAAAAAAATATGGAAAAATATAGAGTGGTAAATTCACTCGACCTTATATCGCAACTGGCAAAATGAACAACCAAATTAACATGAAAGAGTGTTTGAAAAAGCGACTTCTGTCATTGTATAAGAACTAGACATATGCACGAATACATCCGAACGCCTCTTCAAAACATTTGTTTGAAACACGTATACCTACACTCTATCATTGTCAACAACCAACTACGAGTGAGTACACTACAAAACAAAAGTAAAACATTCAAGTACTGTAATCAAAACCGAAATGTTTTCAATATGAAATTTCTTCGCGTATTTGTGCTCGTATACCAAGTATATGTATATAAATTAGATTAAATAAAAGAATGTGAAAATAATTCATACAAACCTTAAAAAGAATAAATTTTACATTTTTAAACTTCAATACTTTTAAAAGAAAGTGAATAAAATAAACTAAAAATAAAATAGACTTTTTTAGACATGATTTTTAACTTGATCTTCATACCTATTTCGAGATGTACAGCAAAATCTACTTAGTGTACTTGCTTCGTTTTGAAAAGACAAAATAGTCTGCATGAAAAATAGCTATGCAACTAACCCAAAGTTGTGTACATTCTCTGTTAAGATCCAACCGGATGTCGCTTCAGCCTGTGTTCGATTTGAAAGTACTGTACACAAGTTTGAAAGATACTATAAAATGTGGTACAGTACGAAAGTGAGCACTTGGCTGCAGGCAAAACAAATGTATTCATGCAGATGTCTAATAAGAACCATGACATTCCTCCTTTGTTTTGGCCGGACTTGGCAACCATCCATTATGCAAACAACGTCAAGGAGTTCTATCAAAGAAACGAGATAAAATATGTTAATAAAAAACCCAATCCTCCAAATTGTTCTGAACTCCGTCCCATCGAAAGGTTTTGGGCAATAATGAAAAGAAACCTTCTTAAGTATCAAAAAAGAGCCACAAATAGACGTGATTTTCTACACAAGTGGAATAATATGGCCAAGAAAGTCGGAACAACCTGTGTGCAAGATTTGATGAGAGGCTTAAAGAGAAAAGTACGATATATTGTTAGAAATCGAATTCAAGACTAAAGTTTTTATTGTTTATCTGTATTCTTAACCTATGTGAACTAGAGCCCTGCATAAGTATGCTTTTTCGCCTACCTGAATATATTGTCTTGCTATGGAATAAAAATGTTACTCTATCCCTTTTCTGCTTTGCTCATACTTGTTCTTACACTCTCTTTGTTTTATTCAGATATAAGAAACGAGGAGAATAAGAGCACGATGCTTTACTAACAACAGCAGGTAGCAAATCTATATATATAAAAGAAAGTGTCCGAATGCGATGTAATCCCATAACTCGAGATCGGCCGAACCGATTTTGATGATTTATACTTTGTTGGAAAGGTATTTTTTCAGTTTGGGTTTTAAAAAAAAAAAAGAAAAAAAAATCGAAAAAAGAAATGAATGTATGTCTGTATGTCTGTTTGTGCTTTATAGGAGGCCAAACCACTGGACCGATTTTCCTGAAATTTTCTCAGCGTATTAATATGACTCTGGAAGGAATATTAGGCTATATACAGTTTTGCTTGGACAAAGGGGCGTGTCCCCGCCCATATAACCCAAAACTTAAAATCGTCATATCTTCGGCATTTTTGGACCCATGGAAATGATATTTAGTACATATAGTATTGGCATGAATAGAAATACGTTCCACAAAAAAAGTGGGCGGAACCACGCCAATTTTTGGAAAAATTAAAAACTGTAATATCTTCTAAACTACTGGACCGGTCGACATGAAATTTTCACAATAGGCCATTGTTACGAAATAATAAGTCCTTGGTTACATAATATTTTGATAAGACGAAGGGGTGATGCCACGCCTACACAACCGAAAACATAAAATCCTCATATCTCAGCCAATTGGCATAGAATGATGATATTTGCTACATATCATGTTATCTTAAAAAGGATTATATGCCATGTAAATAGTAGGCGGGCCACGCCCCGTTCTTGCTCTAGAAGCTACACCTCTACACCGACTAAAAACATTGTATATCCCAAAGCATTGCAATAATTAATTCATAATCAAATAAATAAATTTTTTTAATATCTAAATACTTTCTATTTTATCACTATAGGGGTAGCGAAGCACACCGGGTACAGCTAGTAAAGCAATAAAAAATAACAAAAATAAAACAATGTGTTCATACCCTGAATACATAGCGAATATTTTTTTATTCGTTCGTTCGTAGAACGAAAACAATGCTTTTTGTATTGGAACCCAAAGAAGGGTGGTAGATATGGGTAGGTGTGTTCGGGAGAAATGTTGAGGGGCAAAAAATACTAGGGCCAGCTCATACATTTGACTCCTGTAAGAGTTCAGCTACGGCCGATGTAAGCTATTTTCGACAGTTTTTATGTTTTTTCTATGGGAACCCAAAGAAGGGTGGCAAATAGGGAGTAGATTTGCTTGGAAGAAATGTTGAGGGGCAAAAAATAATAGGACCAGCTCATATATTTGTCCCCTCTAGGAGTTCACCTACGGCCAATGTAAACTTTAACAGTTTTAGTGTTTTTGTATCTAAGGTAGCGAATATATCAACAAAAAAAACCATAAATATTCATCAAGACTAACATAAAGCTTATTGCGGGGAAAAACCAACATACTTGATTCTTTTTCAGGTCACTGCAGCAGATTTCTGAGTATTCATGTAGTTTATTAAGTACTTAGAGAAATAACTGAAACAACGCGTAGATCGCAAGCTCACCTCAGTGCTAAAGTGAATGAAAAAGTTATTCTCTTGCGCTACATGACCTGTTGCTACATGATCTGTTGTTTACATTTATTCCACTGCAGCTTTGCTTGCAGTGACTGGTACAGCAGAGAATCAGAGTATATTCACTTGATGAATATATTCATGCAGGACTCTAATATGAACTAATAAATTACAACAAATAAATTAATTGTGTGTTTTATTTAAGAAATATTCGCAATCTAAAATGTAAAAGTTATTTCGTGGACAAGCCTTAAAAATGTTTATTTAGCGCTCAAGCACTCTTAATACTTATTGAGTCTGTCGCGTTTTTCAAAAATGCGTTTCTTTTTTATTTTTCATTTCTATTTGTACCTTTTTTTTAAGGTGTTGAATTATGCAATAAAATAGGTAAAAACTGACTATGAAACTTGCTCACGAGGGGAAAAAAACTATTCTGTTAAATTACATTTTGCATGTTTAATCATAAATTTGATATTTTACTTTTCTAGCTTTTATTCTTGGTAAATCAACTGGACTGGCCTTAATCCAACGTCATTTTCATCTTGTTTATTGCATTATGATCTGCTTAATAGCTTGTCGTCGACCATAGAAAAAAAAAAAAAAAAAAAAAAAAAATAATATACCAATAGATCTGCTTATTGCGCTATTCATGCCAATCACTGCCGAACATCAAATTGAGCAGCGCACTCGATCAATGTTCAAACTTACATGCCAACACTTTTGTCACTTTCCAACCGCTCAACATTTTATTTCGAAAAAAATGCTTCTACTTTTTATTTCGAATATCTTTGGGTGAATATGCTTGCGTGAATAATTTTCTTTATCTGTTTAACCCTCCGATGAGTGACAGTTCTGAACTTCACGGCCGTGTGAAAAGGTCTCTACGGACCTTTTTTGTAAATCATGTTTTTTTCATATAAAAAACTTTTTTTTTTTAATATTTTTTTGTTTTTATTGTTTATAACTAAATTCTACATACAAAAATAATTTTTTCAATTTTTTTAATTTTTTTTTTATTTTTTTCTTGAATTTTCTTAGGACTATTATAAAAAAGTTTAAAAATTATTGTTGTTGAGCGTGTACTTCTTGTCCCCCGCCCTGTGCGCAAGTGTTGCAGCGATGTAAAAGTGTGCTATGTTCTCCGCAAACAGCGTTGCCGCAGCCGAAGCAGTGTGCCCGCGTTTTCCGCTGCCGCCCGTACTCAGAACGGCAAAGGCGACATGACGGTCTACTTGACCTAGCCGCAAACGACGGTGCATTGCCTTCCATCGGTCTTGGTAATACCTGAAATGAAAAGAAAAATAAAAAACAAATAAATATGTATTCTATTCTTGAATTTGAAGATGTTTTTCTTACCCTGACTTCCATCCCATTGCGTATCCTTGAATATGAGGTTATATGGTTGTTCAGGACACGTTCTTCGATATTTGGTGTGGCCAATTGTTTCGTTAGCAGTAACAAGAACGACCGCCGTCTGTCACTCCTTTTTATAGGCTTCATTTCGTTGTAAATCGTAAAAGCAGCAAATGCAGCGACGTCCAGCATATTATAAAACATGGCCAACGGCCATCGTTGTGTTGCTCTTTTGCAGCTGTAAGTGCCTAGCATTTGATCCATGGTATCAACGCCGCATTTGTTGGCGTAGTAATCTAATATGGCATAGTGCTTCCGCTTCTCGGTTTGCTCGTCAACGAGGCAGGTGTAGTGCATTGTGGAGAGCACGTTCACCACTTTATTTTTTTTCGGCACGTATGAGCATAACGCTATATCCCCTTCGTTGAACCCAAATAATTACGTATGAGCATAACGCTATATCCCCTTCGTTGAACCCAAATAATGTACTATTGATGGTGCGCTTCGGGTTCTTCTTGAACTCCTGTGGAATGAATGTTTTGTTGTAGCGCACTGTACGAACATATGCGGTCTTCCTCCTCAACAAAATACGCGCCAAGTCAAGAGTGGTAAAGAAATTATCCGCGTATATAGTACGGCCAGCATCTAAATATTTTTCCACAAGATCCAGCACTACGTTCTGCCCTTGGTTTATCTCCCGTTGTTGGTTTGGCAGTTTTACAGAATATACCATTCCCTTCACAGGATAATAACTCTGTGAGTCGCATAACCACCATACTTTCAAACCATACTTAGCTGGCTTTGACGGAATATATTGTGTGAAGCGGGTGCGGCCTCTGTAAGGGAACAACTGCTCATCAACTGTTAGTGCTTCATGAGGAGTGTAAGCTGCTGCCAAGTTATGTTGCAACATTTGCCAAATATGGTCAATAGCCGCAGTTTTGCTGTTGATGAGTCGCTGTTGTCGAGTATTTCCATTGTCGAATCGAATAAATTGCTTTATACACATGAAGCGATCGTACGACAACGCAGCTTTGTATATTGGGCAACGCGTCGCGCCCCATAATTCCATAGCTGGTTCATGGTTTGATCTTGTGAGTCCAGCATACAAAAGAATAGCTACAAAGGCGTCAAACTCTTTCACTGCCACTGGCTTCCACTCCTTTTTCTTCGTGGGATTCGCCAAATTCCATGCAGCTGTAACCTCCCTGCCTTTACGATTTGTTTCACGTAGCACTAAGTGTATTATTTCCTCTGTCATGATTGAACGCATTATTGTATAGGGGTCGTGTATATTTCCTGTTGGTCCTGGTTTCTTTCTTGTGAAGTTGACCACGTTATGATTACGAGTGCTTGATGTTGGTGGTGCTTTTTTACTCCATTGGGTGCCATCTTTACCAATATAGTAACTTTCATTCGTTTCCTGTCCATCATTTTCTCCTCTTCATCATCGTCGTCATCAGTATCTTCATTTAGCTCGACGTATCCTTCAATTTCGGCATCTGACTCTTCAGCAGGTTGGTATGTGCGATCTTCATCATCCTCAACTTCATAATTATCAATTGCAGCAATATCAATTTCTCCATCCATGTCTTCGTCCATAAAATCAGCAAATCTACTGTCAGCTGCACGCCTTTCATCCGCAGTCATTTGCTGGTAACGTGTACTACGGCGTACAACAATTTCAGCAACGTCCAAATTACTTGCATCTGCCATATTTATATTTTTGTTTCTATCACACACGATTTTACTCTTCGCTGTCTAAACTTTGACTGATTTGGTTTACGAAACTACAACTTCTTTTATACTCTTTCGTACGTCTACCTAAACCCAAAGACATTAGGGATGATGATAAAAACAAAAAATTCTAAGAACAAATATATTAAGAACAAAAAATACTAAGAACAAAATACTAAGAACTGGTTTATTGCTATTAGTATAAAATTAGAATATTGTGCCTTTCCTTGAAAGCAATAAAGTTCATGTCTTCGAATTTTTCTTAGAATTTTTTGTTTTTACCATCATCCCTAATGTCTTTGAGTTTAGGTCTTTGTGTTCAGAACAAGTAAATTATGTGTTGAAACAATAAAAAAATTATAATGATGGCCAAAAACATGGATTCATTAGTGAAATTCAGTACAAGGTCCATACGGACCTATTCACACGTCCGCGTACTATTCTCACTAAAACCTCAATAACTCCTAAAGTAATGATCCGATCGGCTTGATTTTTTTTTTCAAAAGATGCGCAACAAAATACTCTTGGAATACAGAGTAACTTTGGGTGGGCGTTGTAGTGGCCGAAGTAGGAGTAATTTCAGTTTGAAAAGGCAAAAAGGTCCCTAGGGACCTTCTCACTCATCGGAGGGTTAAAGAAATAAAAAGTCATTGGTAACCATTTCTGAGGTGCTGTGGTCAGCAATGAGTTAAAATAAATCTAGAGAAGAGTAAAATGTTCAACAAAACTTATTTATTTGCGTTCATTGTGCACTCCCTATTACACTGACTAAAGATCCGGCTCGAAGAACCATATTTGAAAGTCTATTCAAAATTTTACCGACATTTTGCATTCTGACAATTAGTTTGATAGATTTAACTGACTGAAGTTAGTACTGGAGGAGACACCATTTATAATAATATCTACTAATAATTAAAATATCTGTGTATAGTATTAATATGAAATATTTTTCCGCTCGCTTACTGGCTCAAATAACATTAAATGTGCTACACTTAGCACTTATTTTCATAACATTATTCGTATCACGTTATCTCATAATATCAATGACGTATATCTTATATCATTATTCAAATTGAAATTTCCTGCTTTGCTCGAGTTCAGCCAGTATACAAAATATTAAACCTGAAATACATGCTGTGCTCAACTCATTACATTAACGTTAGGTAAACTGTCAAAATGACAGCAAAGTCAGGCGCCAAACTTTAAATTTATGATACGCTAAGAGCTATAATACAAAGAAACTGCAGTCTCATATTTTTCATTAGTAGCTAGCTACTGCTGGTGGTTTGGCCTTTATACTATATGAGTGAGTACATGCAAATTGGGTTTTTTTTGTTTTCTTTATTTTTTTTTTATTTAATAGATTTTGTTTTTCAAGCATGAATTTGATATTGATAAATTATTATAACTCCCACATGCGTATTAACACATGTAGATACATACATGGCCACATATTTACGCAGCATTTACCATGAAATATTTTTTTATTTCAATGTTTTAATATGTGTCTGCCAATTTGCTATTTTGTGACAATTTGCTTAATCATTCACATTCACACACGCTCAATCACAATCTGCAGCAAATGATCTTAAATTAATAGATTTTATTTCATATTTTTTTTTGTAGCTGTTGACGTTTGCCTTGAGATAAAGTGTACTCGTACTTCTGGCCTCAAAGATATATTTATATTTACAGTTACAGCTATACAGCGAGTTATAATTACACGTGTAGGTTGTGCCGTCGAAACGTTCATAAATCGATTAATCAGCAGTGAATGTTAACAAATTTCAAGTTTTAATTGGCTTTAGTTAAATTTGTTTGTGTTAACTATCTGTAGCAACACGTGCATGCGTTTTGTTTTTTTTTTCTTTACTGGAAAACTCGGCATACACAAAAAAAAAAATGTGCTCTCTATGAAGCACATTTTACCAGTGCACTACTGGAATATGCAAAATATGCAAAAATATAAAAAAAAAATGTGCACTCTATGAAGCACATTTTTGCAGTGCACTACTAGAATATGCAAAATATGCAAAAATTTGCTCTTATCTAAGAGATATATTAAAAAGTATATATGCTTTAATATTTTCTTAAGCTCTACGCTCTTTTGAAAAAAATTTCACGAAACTTTTGACTTAAATATTACTAAATAAATTAAAAAATTTTGCGTGTTTGTAATAATTTAAAAAAATGTATTTATGTATTTGTGATTTCAAGGAATATTTAGCATATTCTCAAGCAAATGCTTCATTTTAAAACATTTTTTTTTAAAGCGTCTAATTCATGTCTTCAGACTAAAAAAATAACCTAGCCTAGAACTTTGTGTCCTAATATTTGTTTTAAATCAAATTTGCGCGCTATTGATTGTTAACAAGCAAGGCCGCTCTTAGCACTTAAATGCAATACTATCAATTCACACAAATTTATTTCTCACACATCGCTCAATTACATCATTATTTAAAATCGCGTGTCCATAACGAGCCATAAAAAAAAAAAAACAATAAAAAAATCCATAGCAAATTTTAGTATATGTCATTAAAATGTTTTCTGTACGTTTATAAGGCTTCTTGAATTTCTAAGCTGTATTGAAATATTTTTGTATAAAAATGCAAATATTTTCAAATTCTGTGTGTCATAAAATTAATACTAAAATGTGTCGACATAATCGTTAATTTTTCTTTCTTCAACAGTTCAGAACTAAAAACAATAAATTAATTATTTTACAGTAAAATTTCTGCTGAAATTAAAAATCGCTCTTTCAGTCCATTATTTTTATACCCCAACGCGTACTGCGTTAGGGGTATATTAACTTTGCCATTTCATTTGTGACACATCAATAAGGAGACGTGGCAGTTATAGACAAGTGCATATATTTTTGATCAGCATCACCACCTGAGTCGATTTTCGTGTGTCCGTCTGTGATCCCTATTACATCCGCATTTTTTTGAAAGCTATCGTTATAAAATTCAAGATATAAGCTTCTTTCAAAAAAATAAAAATATTGTTCGAGAATGAGCCAAATCGGATGAAAACCACTCCTACCTCCCATACAAAGCGACTTTATTTTATACATAAAATCTCTAAAAAATCCACAAAAATTAAACAAATCTTGAAAATTTGCACATTAGCATTGATATTTTATCTGAACCCTCACAATTAAATTTGAAAAAATCAAATAAAAGCTCCCCTACCTTCCATATGAATTAACGTCATCGAAATAGAAAAGCCTTCGTAAATGTTTAAAGCCTGGGTATACAGACACAAACCTTCCTAACCACAGTGCACAGGATAGGCTCAGCTGTTCTGAGTAAGCGCCTGCCCCGGCTCTGCCATTCACCAGATAGCTGTCTGTGAATATATTGATATCGTTACCAGCGATTTCTTCACAGACGACACCATCTGTTATAAGAGTTTTATAACAATTTGCTGTTATCCTTACTCTCTGCCTTCCATCTAGTCTTTATAGGCATACCCGTCTCCCTGACATCTCTATGTACAATATCAAGGATGCGCATATGACCATGTAGGGCCGTTGATACATACCACGTACGAGCTGTTAGCGCCGCAGTTTTCTTTATTTCTAAATCCAAGTGCTGCATACCTAACATAACCTCCATTGCGCTTGTTAGAGTGGTGCGATTTGCACCTGCTATTCCAACACACGCCGGCCGTTGAACTCTGTCCAGTCTCTTTTTAATGGTTCTCTGGCTGACTTTTGTCCACCAAATCATCGAAGAATACGTGATGGCAGGTCTAACCATCATAGTGTATACCCATTTCATAGACTCTGGGTTTAGTCCCCATTTGAGACCACAAACGCATGTACACTGAAACAGTACTCTTTGGCTCTTTGAAACCTATCTTCTACTTGCTCGATCCTATTCAGTTTGCTATGAAGGGTTACCCCTAAATATTTAACTTTCGTGAACATGTTGATTTCAGCTCCAAAATGTCTGAGTGGTTCTCTCCTTAGACCTGCCCTTCTTCTAGTAAAGAGAATATTGTCTGATTTTCCTGCGTTTACGGTAAGGCCTTGTTTTCGACACCACTCCTCCACCATTTGGAGTGCTCCCTTTATGATGTCAGAAATGGTGTCAATGGCCACACCATTGACCCACACATGACCCACACACATACCACCAACTTAATGTCATCTGCATACCCTTTCGTGCGTATGCCCGATTCATCCAGTCTAACCAGAAGTGAGTTCACAGCTATGTTCTACAGGGTTGGCGATAATACCCAGCCCTGGGGACATCCATTACTTACTCTACGTCTAGTCTTGAATCTACCATTCAGCATGTTGACCGCCCTGTACTTGATCATATTGTCTACCCAATTTACTATCATTGGGCTTAAATTGCGCTCTCTCAGGGCTTGCCGCAGCCTTCCAAAGCATATTTTGTCGAAAGCACCCTCGATGTTCACAAATATGGCTATTGCAATGCCTCCTGAAAATCTGAACGACTTCGCCTCCGCATAATCCTTCTTTTCCGGCTTCGAAAGAAGGCAACTTTCTCCTCTCTTCAGATTCTCGGAATGTACCTAGTCGCTAGACGAATAACGAATGTACCTCGCAGCCAAGATGCAATGAGATCTTCCCCCAAGTGCATTATAGCCGGAAATATACCTTCCATCCCTGATGTTTGTGATGGTGGCGGCCGTGGCTCATACGCCAGAGAACCCAGTTTCGAATCCCCATCTGACACAGAAAGTTTTTTCAATTGAATTAATTTTTCTGTTCGGCCGTCACCTCTCTGCAGGCAGTGGCAAACCTCAGAGAGTAAAAACTGCCATGAAAAGCTTCTTAAGAACATAAGCCTTTCGGAGTCAGCATAAAACATGTAGGTCCAGTTCTCGATCTTTTGTGTTCAAACATTTCACAACGCTCACAGCACAATTGATCATAAGAAGCTCGGTCAAAGTCCTTTCAAGGGCTGAAATGGCCATTTCGTTTTTTTTTCTCTCCGATGTTTTGTACAGAGCAAATGAGCGCATAGCGCTACTCACCCTGTCCATAGTGATCATTCTTTCGACTTCCAGTCTGCCAACCCTGTCCCATCCCTTTCTATAATGGTGTCTACGGGTCATCAGACCTAAAATTTCTAGGAAAATGCACCTCCATCAGTATTTGAATCGGCTTCTCTAAGCTCTCTGCCATGGTTCTATCCGTTTTCCTGATCAGTCCCACTTTGAAGAATAGATCTTTTGAAACCACTTTTTAAAGCCTACATGATTTCGAAAGTAGTTTCCATCCCAGAGCAGAAGTCTCTCCACGACTGCCTTCTACGGTGTCGTATGATGTTCTTCAGTTCCCATTTCCGTTCTTTGTAGTCTGCCCATGTTTCTGGAGTTCCCCCTGTCATGTGCATATTGAAGACCTTCCAGACTTTATTCTTCAGAGATTCGAGTTCCGTGCACCACCGTGGAGTTGGATCACCCTCGTTTACTGAAAATATAGGACTTGCCTCCTCGTAAGCTTCGAACATGACCGAACTAAGATGATTGATGGCTTTCCACTTCCGCTGTATACCCTGGTACCTTTACAGCTTTTTGGGTCAGTGTTTCCCTCAACTTCGCCTTATATTTCACAGGATCTGTATTCCTGGGAATCCTGACCTTCTTGCTATTCCGTTGGGGTTGGATTCCGTACTTCAATTCAAGCTGAATGGATCTGTAGTCAGACATGGTTTGCCTCTATCCACGAGCCTCTATCCAGTTTTCAATTCTGTAAAGAATCCTTCTGCAAATGAGAGTTACTTCAATGACTTCCGCTCGCCTCGCATCAACGAAAGTTAGCTGTGCACTTCTTTTTGCTATCAACAGATTGTACCTCTCCACAAATTCAAGCAATTGCTCTATTCTTTCATTGTTGTTGGTGCTTCCATACACAGTATTGTGCGCGTTGGCATTACATCCTATCATCACTCCAATGTTTCTTTGCTCACAGTACTTTACCAGATTCTCCACCTCCTTAGAAGGTTGGTCCGGAGAGTCGTTAGGAAAGTACGCTGAAGCTACCATACAAGCACCTGCACCATCCTCGATTCTAACAACGGTGAGATCCAGGGAACATAGGTGTGACATATAAAGAGCTAGTATACCATGTCTCACCAAGATTCAGGTCCTCTGCCTGTTACCGGTTGGTACAGCGTGGCCTTTCGCTCCGAGAGAACTTTAATTCTATTTTGAAGAATCCAAGGTTCTTGGAGCAATGCTATATCAATTCCATCCACCTCCATGCAACGCATCATCATTGCTGATGCTGCCCTACTATGGTGTAGATTAAGCTGACACATCACGAGGTTTTCCAGGTGAATTTTCAAATAGGTAATCTTCTAGCAAAAAATTCATAACAATCCGGTTATTTTTTCAGCTTATAATTTTTATTTCATCTGCATTAGGTATAGTTTAAGAAAATATTTCCAAAAGATTTCTTTTGAATTTTTTTAAATTTGGATTTTTATCGGTTTTTTAATACAAGAAGAACAAAGAAGAGTTTTTTCAACTATGGTAGTTTTCGTCCAATTTTTGTTTTTAATAGCTTCTTTCAAAGAAAAATTATATAGAAAACGATCTTCAAACCAGCTTTTTGGAAATTTTCACTTATATACAAGTTTTTGGGTTTTTGAAAAAACTGGCAATCTTTTCCCCACAACACCAACTATTGACATTTTTCAATGCAAGTTGGCACGGGTTCCCTTGGTCATAGGTACACCGAATTGTATTTACATTTATTTCAACATCATACAAAGAAATAAAAAAGTTAAGCCATAAAAAGAAACAATTTCAACTTTTTTGGGACACCCTAATGCGTACTTAAATTAAATTCCAATCACTCTGTTCAACTATACAATTTATTACATACGAAAAATTCCATTTAATATATTATTGGGGCTTGCCTGCAATTTTGTATATTTCAAAAATATCCGCACTGAAAGAGGTATCAGAAAAAAAAAAAAATAAAAATTAATGTACAACAACTGAAGGTAATCAATATATTTTGAAATTTGATTTAAAAAGCGCTTAAGTCTTAATGGCTGAATAATAAACAAGTCTTAAATAACTGCTGGTGACATAAATCACTGCAACTGGTTAGGAAATTTTAAAAATATAAAAATTAATTGAGTCGCCCATGCATTACTTGGTATTGTTGTTGTTGTTGCTGTTGGTTTTTGTACACATTACTTCAATTTATTTATTTATACAACAAACGCCTACCCGTTCTAGCAATCACCTAGTTTTCAGCTCAGGGGCATTTAACCTACTAGCTACTACTAACTAACAATTAGCAAGCAAGAAAAATTGCAAAAATAAAAAAACAATCAATGCTCATTCAGAGCATTAAGCGCTAAGATTGCAAAGCCGCTCCTGCGCACTTTATCTGCGCCCGTTAATGGCGGAAACTTGAGAAACATTTTGTTAATTAATTTATTGAAAATAAGAGTAAGCAACAGACAGAACGCTGGCCAGTTTGTACTTTAACCGGACAGACAGACAGACAGCAAGGCAAGCGCAGTCAGCCTGAAAGTGAAACTTTATGCTGAAGCTCTAAAGGCAATCAGCCAAAATCAGCCATAATAAATATTATTTCATTTCAACAATGTACCAAATAAATTAGTATTAAACAGCGGCTTTTAAAAGGGAGTAGCTAAGGGGTGTTTTTTGCCTCATCAAAATTGCTGTTAAAATGAACTAATAGGCTCCCCCATTATAACTATGCCACTGTTTGTCACTGGCTTAAAGGCATATGTGTGTGTTTGTCACAGCAATGCATCGTTGTTGTTGTTGTTGTTGTTGTATTTGTAGCTGAAATTTGTGTGTGGGAAGCAGCTGTAGAAGCTTAGAGACGTCATTCATTGGCAGCATTTATTCGCGCGCCGTTTGCATAAATTTGTTGCCATTGCATATTGTTGTTATAGTCGTTGTTGTTGTTGTTGTTGTTGTTGTTGTTGTTGCTGCTTAGGGGGACAGCCCAGGCAAGTGTAACACCATCATCTGTTGGCTCTTGTGCCGTAGATATCTCACTGTTTGAGGTTTGAGTTGTAGTAGAAGATTTGTTAATTTGCATATGAAATTAATTATATTGTTTAATATTTATGAGGCGCTTTTGAAATGATTTTAATTTGCTGTGGATCGTTTTTTTATAGTATTTCTGAGACTTAATTTACACCTAGACGCAAAATTATGCACAAAAACAAAAAAAAAAACAAATTTAGAGTCTTTCATGCGCTAAAAGCTTGAAATAAATTAATAGAAGATTTATATATAACATGTTTGAATTACTTGTTTTATTACTATTGGCTCATTAGATGTTATAAATTATTTATATGGTGAATGATGTGTTGTTGTGGCTTTTAAATTTGACCGTAAAAAGTTTGTTAGTTTTTTTTTAACTCTTGCAAAAGTAATCGAGAATTAGCTGCTCTTTTTCGAATTTTGATGCACAGCAAGTATTGCTAAGTTTATCGCTGTTGTTTCAAAATAAAAATTTTCAAATTGAAGTATACTAAATTAGTGCGATAATAAAAATCTTCGCTCATGCTTCATGTAAGTTAATTATCAAATTGACAACCGCTTTATTCCTATTGCTATATATCATGCATATTGATTTCAGTTTTTAAAATCGGCAATCCAAACAGCAATCGTAAACTTTTATCCCAGTATAATACATTAATTCAACTCAACATTACAGCAACACAAAATTTTCATTTGAAGAGTACTCATCTGTAACAAGTTTAAATAATGTACTCCTACATATTTGAAAAAAAAAAAATCCATCCATTCCTATTGCCTACGCTACAAATATGCCTAAAAATGATGAAAACATGAGGGCAATACTAGATTCTCAATATAGATTCTCAATGTAGAAGACAATACTAGATTCTAAGAAAGGATTCTCGAAACATCAATGCTTCTTGTGTGTTTGGGAGGTATGCAAAAAAAGAATACCACTACACCAATTTTAAATGGTCTCCACGTGTTAATTTTCAATTGGGTCAGTTTAGAACTGAACATACACTGTTGATAGAATCGTGTAAAATTTTTCTACCGCCTCTTAATATTTGGCTGGGTCTTTTTTGTAATTTCGTTCGTGCACTGGTTGCTAGTAGTGAAGCTTTTAATATATTAAATACAATTTCTCCAATACTGAGCGAATCTTAAATCGAGGCGGGTAAATTATCATGTGTAGTTTTTCATTTAAATTATTGGTTATTTAATTTACAGGCGTTTTCAATGGATCACAGATTAACAAATTTATTGCTGACGTGAAGTTCGTGAGCTTGCTAAGTCCAGTAGAGGCCGTTGTACAAACTTTCCATGGCAAAAAAAGGTCAAACTACAACAAAACTACAAAGAAATTACCAAGAAAATAATTTCTGTGTATCATACGATTGTCATTAAAAATTGCTATCCTCCATAATCATTTGGATTTCTTCCCGCCTAATATTGGTGAATTTAGTGACGAGCGTATTGGTTAATTGAGGCACGTTATAAAGGAAAAAACATTCGAAACATGCTCGCCGAGTACTGCTGGTCACTTTGTCGTGACACAAATCCTGAATCCTTTAATCGCAAGAACAAGGGTCCGAAATTTATAACAAAATAAAAGAGTTGTTATAAAAGATTTCCACTTATTTTATTATATTTTATTTAGATTCAGAAGGCATTTTTGGCTATGAAAAATCTTTTTATTAAAAAGAAAAAGTAAGTACTCTTAATTAAAAACAATTTTTGGTCCAAAAATCGTAAACAAATTGATCTAGAAAAACGACCAGACACCAAGGAGGGTATATTCTAAAGAGACTTCACCAAACAGTTTTCCCCCTTTTGCAGAAAATTTTCAATCGGCCTACTTGGTGGATTCGAAATTAAGTTCGAATCTGTGTTCGAATCTCAAAATGCCGAAGTGATGAGAGACCGTACGAATGGTATTGTAAACAAACAAAGCAGCAAACAAAAATCAACTCAAACAGATTTTGCGACAATTAAGAAATAGCGAAGGATTTGAGAGTTTCTAATTGGCTATTTTCTCAAAAAAAAAAAAAAAATCTATATGACACAACATTTATTAACATGTGTTTTGTTTGCTCTTAATATTTGCATGTACAAAAGCATGTGTGTTTTGTTTTTAGCTGGACGCAGTTTTTGGTTTGAATAAGTTTATTGAATTTTACATTTAATTAATTCTTTCAAACATTTTTCTTCTGATTTTAAAGAACAATTTTTGATAACTAATTTTTTAGCAGGTAAAGAAATGATAGACATTTTTTGTTAGTAGTCAAATTTTTGATCTTTAAATTTTTTGCCACCAACTAAATGATAGAATTTGTTTTTTTTTTTTTTTAATTTCCGTGTGATTTTACAGAATAATTTTTTATGCATAAAATTTACCTGTAAGGAATTGATAGAATTTCTTTTTGTTCAAGAAATTTTTCATCTGATTTTGCTGAAAAATTATTGATCTATAAAAGAGATGAAGTATTTTATAAAAAAAAATTTCCTCTGATTTTGAAGAATAATTTTTTATCTATAAAATCTTAGCTGCTACAGAAATGATGAAAAATTTTTTAATCAAAAATGTATCTTCTATAAATTTGTAGCTAACAAAGTAATCAAAGAAATTTTATTTCAAAAATTTTTTCTCTCTGAAGAAAAATTTGTGATCTCTAAACTTTTAGCTACTCGTATCTATAAAATCTATAAAATCTATAAAATTTTATAAAAAAATAATTATCTATAAAATTACCAGCTAAAGAAATGATAGACATTTTTTTTTGTTTAATAAATTTTTCCTTCGATTCTGATGAAAAATTTTTCATCGATAAATTTTTATCTGCTAGAGAAATAATTAATTTTTTTTTTAAAAAAAATTTTTTCTCTGATTTTGAAGAAAAATTTTTGATCTATAAAATTTTAGCTGCTAACGAAATGATAAGATTTTTTTCTGTACAAAAATTTTTCATCTATTAATTTTTAGCTAACAAAGCAATCATAGAAATTTTTTTTTGATGCTTAAATTTTTAGCTGCTAAAGAAATTACAGTAATTTTTTATGTTCAAAAATTTTTCCTCCGATTTTGAAGAAACATTTTTGATTATTAGCTGCTAAAGCCTGTATGAAACTTCATTAAATTGCTCATTTTTTTGTCATTGAAAATGAAACTAGTGCAGTTCAAATAGTATGAACGCAGAGATTTAATTGGTGTAAGTGAGTACGCATATGGTACGAATTGGAGAAAAAAAAATGTGGGCTGGACTGCTTTTTCAATGCATTGTTTTTGACATTTCTCTCAATTTGTTCGTCGTTAAGTTTCGATAAAATATTCACTGTGAAATATTTTGCTGTTATTAATTAATTTGACATTTTTAGAGTAAACAAAGTTATTTTAGAAAAATTGATGCTGAATTTGAAGTGATGTGTGTAGCTAATACTACGTTCACATTGAGAGCTAAATGCGCATTTACGAAATTGAATGTATATATTTGTCTCTTTTACTCTTACAAGGAGCATACGGCCACGCATTCTAAATTGCTAATGCGCATTTCGTTA
The DNA here is from genome assembly GCA_914767935.1 of Coremacera marginata. Taxonomy (NCBI): domain Eukaryota; kingdom Metazoa; phylum Arthropoda; class Insecta; order Diptera; family Sciomyzidae; genus Coremacera; species Coremacera marginata. Next base: position 157,156,516 of record OU612045.1, read on the forward strand.
AATGCGCATTTAGCCCTCAGTGTGAACATAGTATTATACTATGTTCACACTGAGAGTTAAATGCGCATTTATAAAATCGAATGCATATATTTGTCTCTTTTACTCCTACAAGGAGCATACGGCCACGCATTCTTAATTGCTAATGCGCATTGCGTTAAATGCGCATTTAGCTCTCAGTGTGAACGTAGTATTATATTAATTTATTAAATGCATCTGCTCTCAAAATCACCAGAAAAAAAAGTAACGACGTTTATCCTTTTCTAACAAAATATGTCTGTCCTGCCCACGCATCACTTGTTTTCAGATTTTTGAATGAAAAAATGAAGTATCATAAGGGCTTAAGGAAATGATACAAATTTTTTTCTTGTTCAAAAATTTTTCCTTTGATTTTGAAGAAAACTTTTTTATATCTTAGTTTTTCGCTGCTAAAGAAAGGATAGAAAGTTTGTTTGTTTAAAAATTTTTCGTCAAAATCGTATGAAAACCCCTCCTTGTATTTGGGCACTTCGAAAAAATATTTATGTCATCGAAGAGCGATGACATGCCGTGCAAGAGAATATTTTAACGAGTATTTACATGAAAACAGGTTTTGCGAAAATTGCGACGTTGTCTATTTTCTCTAAAAAAATCGATTTGACACTATGTGCATGTGTGTGTTTTATTACTAGCTATTCTGATTTTGTTTTGGTTTTTACTAAATTATTTGAAATTTACACTATTTCGTTAAAAAATTTTTCTTCTGATTTTCTCTGCTTTAGACGCTGCGTTACTTTACTTTATTTTGGCAAAAGCTTTTCTTCCAATTACATATACAGTCATTTCTGGATATAAGCCCCCCGGTTAATGGATTTCCCCTCTTATAAGTTAACAAAATTAGGTCAAGAAAAATCTCCATAAGCAATACATAGGAAAATTCCCGTTTAAAGTATTTCCCGCTTAAAAAATCGCCCCGCTTATAACGTTGCAAATTTGTGAACCATTTGAAAAAACTCATACAAAAATCCCCGCATAATATAAAATATAAAGTTGGCAGCGTTGTGATGATTTCTTTTTATTTATATAAATGTGAATTAACATTTCTTTTTTTTAACATAAATACATATTAATTTAAAAAGTTATTACAACATAATTTCTTTTATTAATACGAGTAGGGTGTGTATGCAGTTCCCTATAAGAGCGGTTGTTTCTTAGGGCGAATTTTTTATGTAAGCCAAAAATGGTTCATTAAACGGGTTTTTCGTATAAGCCCCAAAACTCTTTTAACCGAGATTTTCATAAAAGAATTTCCCGGATAAAGAGTTTGAATTTTGAGTATTTTGCTAAGTTCTTATATCCGGAAATTACTGTATACACATTTGCATAACAAAAAGCAAATTATTTTATATCCGCTGAACTCTTGTGCTCCTACTTTCTGGCAAATTCATATCAAAACGTTTTATGTTTTCTATAAAAAGCAACAACTTAGCGTTCGTGTAAGAACAGTTAATTTAATAAAATATGCCATAAATCCAACCCAGCAAAAGTTTTTTTATACAGAACTATTCTGTAAATTATAAAACGGATGGTCAACATAGATGTACTGATACACTATAATAAGAATACACTGACTGAATTAACAACTTCATAGAAACCTATGCTTTGTTTATTAATAAAGATTGCTTGTTACCGGTTTCGAATTTTTTATCATAAAAACTTCAGCTAAAGCGTTTAGTCTTGACGAATCCAATCAATGGCGTCATTATTTTTAGACCTCAGCAACTTTAAATTACAAATCAGCAAATAAACCCAAAAAAAAAAAAAAAATGAATGACCAACAAAAATCAACTTTAGCCAGCAAACTACCGCAATTATTAGACTACAAAACAACTTTAATGAACTTACACAAAAATAAACAAAAATACTTATTCATACCAAGCAACGAATTTCAATTAATCATTTAAAACCATCAAATACAAATAATATATCTCGAAAATTCTATAAATCGCGCATAATTGTTAATATTCTGTCAGCCACATAATTTGGAATAATTGAGGTTTGAGTTTGTACGCAGTTTGTTTGGTACAAGTTAGGCTGGTTGTATGACAATTGAAGGTGTTTGGTTGATTTTGATGATGTTGATGATGTGGTTAAAATATTGCTATTATTATTGGTAAGCAATTATAATGGTAATACAAATATGTACAATAATATGACATTTACTGGGTATAAGTAAATATTTGTTGTCAACTAAAATTGCTGAGAAATTATGTTGATAGAAATTTGGTATAGAAAGATAAATATTAAATAACTATCTTATATGAATGGATGTAAGGATAATTTAGAAGAAAACTTGTTTTGCGTATTGTTAATATACAGTATGAAGTAGAATATATACACGCTATAAAATAATAGGTCTTCCCAAACATAATATGCAGGAAGAATAATATGTTACTGCATGTTTCTTGGAAACAAGTAATCATAATTGGTTCCACATATTAATATATGATTAATTAATGCAATTTTTCTTTATATATATATTTGCATCTTAACATTACTTTATTTATTTTATTATTTATTCATTTATTTATTACAATACAATATTACAATAACAATTATATCATAAGTAATTTAATAATAATGTTAAGCCTGCGTTCTGTAATTCTCAAGGAACTAGAAGCGAATGCAGTTTAAAGTATAAAAGTATATAATCTACATGGGGTCATTCAAAATAAATTAAGATACAAATTTTATTATACGAATAGAAAATTTTAATTTAAAGTTGACAATAGAACCTATGTATTTAGTTATTAGATAGTTATATTAAGTAGACAATAGACATCTTGATAGGACAACTCAAAAAGACAGGACTTCATCTGTTTTAAAAAAGCAAATTTTTTACGAAGGCACCTTATGTTGCTTGGAAGGCAGTTGAACAGCCTGGGGGCTATAGACGTATAAAACAATAAAAAGTGTTGCACGCTATGTGGCGGAAGTTGAACCATATTAAGGTGATTTATTCTTAAGTTATAATTTGAGTAACATCTATTTGTCAGATAGCCGGACCTAATAAAAAATATTTTCAGAACTTTATAAAAATACAAATGTTTTACAGGCAATATATTGAGTTGTTTAAATAGTGGTAGACTACTTTCAAGCCGATTTCTTTTACATATAATGCGAATGACATGTTTTTGAGCAGTTAGTAGGGGATTAATTTTATTATTATGCGTACCTCCCCAACATGCCAGACCGTATTCTAATTTTGAATAGAAAATGCCATAGTAAATACTAGTCAGCAATTTTTCGGAACAACAATTTTTTAAATGATTCATCTGCCTGGTTGCTGCGATTAAATATTTCTTCAGAGCAGTTGTGTGATCAGTCCAATTAATTTTCCAATCAATTATTAACCCAAGATATTTAAAACTTTTAACACAGTCAATACGAAAGCAATTTGAGGAACAAGAACCGGATTCAACATAAGTGTGGATGTTATTTTGTGAACCACAAATATCTTTACAAACAGAGTATTTTTTACAGTTTGCGCAGTGAAACATGAAATTGCCAAGTTGAAGTTCTTTTCCACCAACATGAAAAAGCATGATTTTAGTTTTGTCACTAAGAACCAACTTGTGAGTTGTGAACCAATGCCTTAAGATTTCCAAATCGCTATTTAATGCAACATTAAAGTTAAACACTGTATCACAGGAATATGTACAAGCCATATCATCTGCAAATGCGATCGTCTCACTAGAGAATTTTTGCGAGAAGAGTGAATTTATAAATATCAAAAACAAAATCGGACCCAGTACTGAACCTTGAGGAACACCAATGTTAACGTCTCTATAGGAACTGAGATGATTGCATATTTTCACTCTTTGCGCTCTGTTTGACAGATATAAAGAAAACCATTTATAAGTATTGCTTCTAAAACCGCATCTATACAATTTATTTAGCAGAATTTTGTGATCCACCGTATCAAAAGCTTTTGTCATATTAACAAATAGAGCTGCTGAAATCTTTTTGTGATTTAAACTTGAATAAATTATGGCAAAATTTAAAAAAATATAGAATATTCAGCAAAGAGCCAAGTGCATGCAATCTTGACCCAGCGTTACTTAATAACTTCTTTTTGGGAAATGGACGCCCCAGTTCTGCTAATACTTTGAGAAATAGTGAGTTATCTTTTCAATCAAGTAATTTTCTCTTTCCTTCTTTTGAGTTCACCCCTGTAAGCGAAGACTATGTAGGCAAATGCATAATGAAGGTTAGTTCTAATGCAGTGGGGATTGATGAAATGCCAATCAGGTTTATTAAACTAGTAGTATGTGCAATTGTAGCGCCTCTCACTCACATTATTAATCACTGTATAACCTCTTCATGTTTCCCCGAATTATGGAAATTAGCAACGGTTATGCCTGTTGCTAAAAGTTCTCCTGCTTCTGATCCCGAGGATTTCAGACCCATTAGCATTCTTCCTGCTCTTAGTAAGGTTTTTGAACGAATAATGTCCAATCAAATTTCTGAATACCTAAATGTAAACAATCTTTTATCGCCGCTTCAGTCTGGGTTCCGGACTGGTCACAGCTGTGGGACGGCAGCGATGAAAATTATGGATGACATTAGAATATCTTATGATAAGAACTTTACAACTCTTCTTTGCCTCATTGACTTCGCCAAAGCTTTTGATTCGGTCAACCACAATCTGCTTTGTTACAAGCTTAAGCATTTGTTTAAGTTTAGTGATAGTGCGGTTAAACTTTTATCTAGTTACTTAGAGGGCAGAATGCAGAGGGTAAGAGTTGGTAATAGTTACTCGTCTCTACAAACAGTTTCTGCTGGGGTTCCACAAGGATCAATTTTGGGTCCCCTTCTTTTTTCTATTTTTTTAAATGACGTCTTCACTGTTTGCAAATATGCAACCATTCATGCATATGCTGATGATGTTCAGCTCTATCTTTCTCGACCTGCTGGACTCTTTGAAGATTTAAGCTATAGGCTAAACTATGATTTATCATTGCTCAACAAGTGGGCTGCTAACAACTTGCTTTTTATTAATCCGTCTAAACCGAAAGTACTGCCAATTGCTAGGGATGATTCTTGTTTTTTGGATATTCCGTCTTTATTTATAGGGGCTGTTAAGCTGACATTTGTTAGTAAAGTAAAAAACCTTGGATATATTATAAATTCAAAACTTAATTGCAGTGATCATATTAATCATACCTTAAGTAAAATTTATGCTACCTTACGTTACCTACGTGCTTCTTCTGATTTTATTCCCCTTGAGACTCGGCGAAGGCTTGTAACACAACTAATAATGCCACACATAAATTTTTCAGATGTCGTATACAGCAAGCTGGACTCACAATCTCAACACAAGCTCCTTGTGGCCTTTAATAATGCTGCTAGGTATGTTTTTAAAATGCATCGATTTGAGCATATAGCTTTGCGAAGCAAGGATATACTTGGTTGTAGTTTGGTTGAATACCTAAATATGCGTAATATCATGTTTTTACATAATCTTATAAACACACAGTACCCTGGGTACCTTTATGAGAAATTACAGTTCTTCCAATCTGTACGGTCGAACAATTTGATTGTTCCTAGACACAACTATCTTAACAGCAGTAGATTCTTCTTCATTAGCACCATCAGACTTTGGAACTCATTGCCTTTATTTTTAAAACAAATAACTAATAGAGTCAGCTTTAAACGTGCAATTTTTATTTACTTCTCATCTCTGTTGTGATCAATTTTCTGGTTTTTCCCTTATTTACTATTCTTTATCTGATTTAACTCTTTTCTTCTTACACCCTTCTTCTATTATTTTTGTTTTTTTTTTTTTTTTTTTTTCTTTTTTTGTTTCCTTGATAAGAATGCTTAAAATAATTTTTAATAAGGTTATTTTTTGATAATTTTTTACTCCATTTATAATAGTTTTAAGTAAAATATTATTTATGTTAGTTATAAGTGTATTAATTCCATTTTCCTCTTTTGATGTACTATAAAAGATTGCTCTTAATGTACAATACTTCAAAATTAAATTAAATTAAATAAATATTGGAACAAAAATTTAAGAGAGCATCTTCAGTGGACATACCAGATCTAAAACCAAATTGACTGCTATTAAAAAAATTGTATTTATTTAAAAAGTTCAGCATTCTTGTTTTGACAGCTTTTTTAAAGATTTTGGAAAAGGTTGAAAGAATGGAGATTGGTCTGTAATTAAGTATTAAGAATGCATTTATCTCCCTTTTTAAAGAAAGGAATTACTTCTGCTTTTTTAAGACACTCTGGAAAAATGCCTGCCTCGATACTTTTATTGAATAAATGACTCAGAACATCTACAATATTGAACACTATTTTTTTAATAAATGTGCTAGAAAAACTGTTTTCAGTACAAGAATTTGAATTTTTTAAAGACATAATAATTTTGTAAAGCTCCAAGGACGACATGGGCTCAAAAAAGAAAGTATTATTAAGATAATTCTCCTTATCTAAACAATTACAAGAAATACTCTGCAAGGCATTGTCAGAAACCACAGCTTTTCCAATGCTTGAAAAATATTCATTAAAGATATTAGCTTTATCGTCAATAGTTGAAATTACATTATCATCTATTTCTAAATTTGGAATATACGTACTAACGTTCTTTTTAGTTTTGTTTAATATGTTATTTACTAGATCCCATTCTTTCTTTACGTTTCCCGTTATTTTGGTGAATTCATTTAAATAAAAATTATTTTTAGCTATAAGAGTCTCCTTGGAAATTTCTTTGCTATAATTTCTATAGTTGCTTTTCATAATCATATTAGTTGGATTTTTTAAACATTTTTTATATAACCTGTTTTTCAACGTTATTTTGCGGAGTAACTCTGAGGTCATCCATGGTTTAAGCCGTTATTTATTTGAAACTGTGTTCATTACGCTTTTCGTACAGTGACCAGCATGTTGTGTTAAAGTTTTGATAAACTTGTCGAAAGCTATTGATGGATCAGATTCAATGTATACGCTATTCCACGACTCATACAGTAGAATATTGTTTAGCTCCATAAAATCTGTTTTGTTTGTCGTTGAAGTCTGAGGTCGGTTATCATTTTTATTATTTTCAATATTATTAAAATTTAGACAAATTAAGCAATGGTCTGATAAGTAAAGATTACAAACTGAGCTGCTTATTGAAATCTGTTTTGACTTATTTAAGCGCACAAAAATATGATCAATACACGTTTCAGAAGCGTTCGTTATACGAGTTGGTTGATTTATGCAACTTTCAAGACCATATGAGGAAAGCAAGAGCAAGTAGTTATCCAAAAAAAAAGATGTCTGTAAAATATTTATATTAAAATCGCCTAAAACTATCAGATTATCGGATTTATCAATTGATATTAAATCATTTAAATCACGTAGAAAAACTTCTTTCGATGTTCCTTCGTGAAATCTATAAATACATACTCGTATAAAAGAAAATTTTTGGTTATCAATTCTACAATTTATCTTCCACACATCAGAACTTTGAAAATTCAAGCATTGAGACGCACAATTTATATTTTCAACAACAAAAGCTGCAACACCTCCAGAAGCGTATTTACCGTTACAATTTGCAAATAATTTATAACCGGGTATATTAAAAAGGGTCTGTTCCTCTTCGTAAATCCATGTCTCAGTCAAAAAGATGAAACTTGGCTTATTGATGAACGAATCAAGATGCAGTAGGAACGTATCAAAATTTTTTCGCATACTTCTAATGTTTTGTAAAATTATATAAAAATTATTTGTGGTTTTGTTTGTGTTAAATATAATACTGTTGTAAATTACATTTCTACAATTTTCAGAAGGAATATCATATAAATTATCTCGAGGATCATAAACGACACTGTTCATATTTTACACAAATTTGATTTTAAGAGATAATATTTTTAAATAATCTTATTTAAATCCTCGAATGAGTACAAAACAATAGCTTTATCTCCTTCTTTTTTAGGAACTTAATTGTTCCTCATTTCTTGTTGCTTGAATTTAGAAACAATATAATTTGTTTTAAGGAAAATATGTTTTTATATAAATGTATTGTAATTATAAATGGACTGAGAACACTTTTAGTCTATTACTATTTGTTTGCTTGGAAATATAATTTAGTCAAGAGTAACATTAAATATTCACGGACAAATGTATATTAATTGGAGAATACATAATTTAATTGCAGTCAAGCAATTATTTTCAAACGATAATTAAGAACAGCGTAATATATTAACCGATGATTACACTATATTTACTTGGAAACATATTTTAGCAAAAGAAATGCCAAAAGTTTTGCACTGTGATTACAAAATATTTGCTTAGTAGTAATTGTTGGTTTGAAGCAAACAAAATATGTTTAGAAAACATTAAATAAGTTTTTCTCGGATTTAATTATGTTGAGAAGTAACCATGTTATGTTTATCCGACATTACAATAATTTTTTATAAGCACACATTTTCTAGTTGGAGAAAAAATATGGCTGGAGCACTCACTTTGCCTAAAGCTAAGCACCCGCTTTATCAGCAAAGTTGCTTCAAAACTCACCTATTTTTAATGCTGAACCGCCTTATTTTTCTTTTATTTTGTTTTTTATTTTATTAATTTGAAAACACAAACACTTTTAATTTAACCAAACACTTTCAGAAACACTTTTCACAAAAGCTAAACTTTTCAACACGTTTGGCGCGGCTGCTTGAAACTTAAAATGACGCCAAGACTTAGCAACTGTTAAAAGCAAGCGCATAAAGCAACAAGGTTTCCGCTATTTTTCGTGCAAGTGCAAAAGAAACAGATATATGTATATGTCTAGGCGAAACACATAAAAGAAAGGAGTTCTGTTTGTTTTAAATTTGCGAGTTCTGTTCTTTTTGAGTTTAACAGTGGTACAAATATATTTTTATTGGGTAGAAACACACAATTCTATTTTGTCACAAGCATATTAATGTAAACATTAGTTTTTTAGCTAAGGCACTTATATTAAGGCGGTCTTCTCATTCAAAACCCGTTTTTTGGACCCTTTTTAAAAAAATTCTTATTTGAAAACGCAAAGAATAATTGAAAACTTTTTTTATTTATTGTATTACAAAAGGTTCAAAGTAAATAAAAAAATTTTTTTTGCCTCGATACGTGGGCTGTTCAAAAAGTAATGAGACTTCAAAGTTGGTGGTGAAAAAAAAAGGTGTCGTCACGGCGGCCACGATTCCGGGTCTCCGGAGCGTCTGAAATGAAAAAAAAAACGGAGTTATAATCAGTATAGATGTAATTCTCGGGTGAACCTCAAGCTTAATTTTGTGATTTTTTTTGACAAAATGGCGGCCATTAAAAAAAAAATTCAATTTCGGGTTTTTTTTTGTAGTTTAGTGTAAAAAAAAAATAGTAAAAAATTTTTTAAAATTATGGTCGAGGTTCACCCGAGAATGGTGACAATTCTGCGTCGATTCCACTTTGTTTCATGAAAATCGGTTCAGTTGAACTGGAGATATCATGGCCGCCAGTTCGAAAAACGTGGGTTCGAGATAAACGCGTTTAAAGTTTGAAGTAATTTTTTTATATGTAGCTCATTTTGACGAAGACCTTGCTTCACAAAAAAGGCTGTATCTTCTAAAGTATTTCGAATTTCTAAAAATCCTTTTAGGGATAACTACCCAAGCTATAAATAAATGCAAAAAAAAAAAAAGTGAAAAAAAAAGGTTGCTCAATGAGAAGACCGCCTTAATGTTGGACACAACTAGTATCTTCATATATCGAAAAATAATGCTATTGAGGGGAAGTTCTTAATCATTCGGTGGTTCCCTCTGAATATTTTGTTTTTGAAACCAAACATATATAAACATATTTTTTCTCTGCGTGTATAGCTTAAGAAGTATTCACAGAAAAAAATTGTATTCTTTCGATTTTATTGTTTAGTTCTCAACTTGTGTACAAAATACACTGGTCCTGTGCAAAATATATATTATATAAATTTTAAAGCAAAACCAATGATTTTTCTGTGTATGCCATTTTTGTGAGAAAATATATCAACTGCAATGTACATCCGAAGCTACGCCCATTTTAACCTATTACATCTATATTTTTACCATATCACACGCTTTGCTGCTTCTTTTGCAGCTCGTCTGTCAAAGTCATTCACTGTGTTCAATCAGCTGTGAACATTCATTCACTCACACACACACACAGGATAGCTTCAAATTGCATACCTATCGAAATCTACACTCCATGATAACCAACCGCCCTTAACTACCACAAAAAAAAAAAAAAAAAAAAAAAATAAAAATTACATCAACGTTAGCAAAACCAAGAATTTTGGTGAATGTTCTTTTTTTTTTTTGCTTTTTCGAACTTCTAAAATCAACTCAAAGTTTTTTCACTTAGCTAGCTCCACAACAAATGCCCTGCTCTATGTCCTTGCATCAAACGTTTGTTTGATGAACACACCAACGGTGCGGTTCGATTCATCTGTTCTGAAAGAATTGGATGAAGTTGATGTTTATATACGTTATCGTTAAAAATTCATACTTTTTTAGAGGAGTCATATGAAGTTGGTTGAGGGGTGGCGGGGGGGAGGGGAGAGGGCGTCTGGCTTGAAGGCGACTGATTGCTCAGCGTAGGTGTTATAATTGTGTATACATATATATTTTGGTCAACGCGTTTTGTATTTTGTCTTTTTGCAATGTGCTGTTCCAGTTCAGTGTCCAATTTGCTGTGCTTGTTAAAGTCCAACTCCAACCATTCATCACTCTTTATTTTACGTAACACCGTCTGTCAATCAACTTGCAGATGAGTTTAATATTTGGACACAAAAAAAAATGTTTTTGCTGAAATGTTCAGCATGTTGATATAAATAAAATCAAGGACAGCTGCGTTGTACTCTGGATGATAATGATGACGATGACGAGAAAGTTTTTATTATTTGCAGGTTTTTGCTTGGGGTAAAAATTTCCAGAATTTCAAATATTCTGCAAAAACCATAATGTTTCTGATTAATAATTCATTAAAATGAACATGAAGCTTTTTGCTTTATACCAGGTTTTTTGTAATAAAAGCTATTTTAAAGACAGATTTAATCCCTAGGACTTAAGTATTTGTCAATTCTCCGAACAAAAAAAGGTTTGTTTTTGTAGCAGACTTTTAATAGCAAAATTAAACCTTTAAGCCTCAAATTTCTATCAAAAGTTCTGTCAATTATATGTATATCTTAGCTCTTTGTTCCATCAGCACTGTATGCAAATTCTTAATTTTTGCTTTATTTGATTAGCCTAAAAGCAAGCTTAATATTTTACATTTGCCTTATTTATGCTCTTCTCTTCTTCTTCTTCTTTATTGTACATCACAACCTGAGTTCTAGAAATTTTATTTAATTAACTTTGCAAATTGTTTTCCTTCCCAGAACTAAACAAAAGCTGTGCATAGCTTTTAATTTTAAGCCTAAAGATTGATTTGAATTTTTCTTTATATATTTATTATCAAGAATATTTTATTTATTTTACATTTACTTTCAGTTGAATGATGCATGCATGTATGTATGTATGTATGTATGTTTGTATGTGATATTTCTAGTTTTCCATTAAATTCTTCATTCTATTTTACTTGTACATATATTTCCCTTTCAACTTAATACTTTTCAGCTTTTGCATGTTTGATTTTGCAAATTTATACAAATATGTAAAATTAATTCATACTGTATGCAAAGTAGTTAATATTGATTTTAGATTATATAAAGTCCTTTTTAAGCAGAAACGCATTAAGCCATAACACATACAAGCGCACACATAATCACCACCCATAACTCAATATAAAATACGTACATGCTTGACTATAATGTGCTTACGTTCCAGAATATTTGTGGGGTTTGTCGATATGTAAGGCTACCTAGATTTATATAAAAGCGTTTATTTTATTTAATTTTGTTTTTTTTTTCATAAAGCGTGTAATTTAGTAAATTAGTTATTTACACACATGAACTAGATACAAAGCTTATATTTTGTGTGCCAGCTTATAAGATAACCTTTAATTCTAGTGTTAGAACAGTCATTATGTAAAAGGAAAAATAATTTGACTAAAGCTGTGAATGTTATTAGCAATGGGCATATAAAAGAAAATTAGTGTAATAATATATTAGTTAAATTTTTGTATAGAATTGATTTTTTAATTTCACAAAATACTCAATATTAGTATGAAAATTTTTAATAAAGCTTTTCTGGAACCTATTTTCTTTTAAGCTTTTATTTTGTTAACTGTTTTGAGACAATTTCAATACATGTCTGTTTCATTTCCTCAGTGTGTAGCTGCCTGTCTGTTTGTATTCTTTAATATACATATTTCTTTTCACATTCTATGCTATCTGTTGACCACCGCAGTGTTTCAAATTGTAATTAATTTTGACCACACAATTTGTTGTATTGCCAGTTATGTTTGTGTTCGTGAATTTAAATAATTGACTGTGGAGATAGGTATACAAGTATATGGAAGCGATAAACGTTTATTTAGTCATAAATACTATATATTTACTTGCATATATCTACTTTTTCATTGCATCCTAGATTAACCCACTATGAACTGACCCATGTTCCCGTTGAGCTAGAATGAAACGTTCCTAAAGTATTTAGTTTGGTCTAAGAAAAAAATTAAATAAAAATTAAAAGTAAAAATCGAGCTGCCACCTTGAGATTGAGATTTAATTTTCAAATAGAATTATATTGAACAATATTCTACAAGCAAATTCGAACATTTTGTGCCCATATTGATCATGAGAATTTCCACAAAACAACCAAAAATATACAAAAACGTATTCCGTTAAAGACCAGCGTTGTGCCAGCCCGCGGGAGCCACGTATGTGAGTCAAACTTTATGAAAATTCACAAAAGTTAAATATAAAGCCTTAGAAAGACGATCTTATACGAAAAATATTTGACTTTATTTTTTTTTAGATTTTTTAGTGGTTTAAAATTTAGATTAAAAAGAAATGGCGAATTGCCAAATTTTCCAAGCTTGGAAATGTAAGTAAACGTAATTGTTCAGCCTTGAGTGAAAACAGGTCGATTAGATAAATTCTCTGTTCTTTTTGTTCTCTTTGGAGATCATAGGAATCTATCACTGTATGACCGACCTCCAGGTTAAGAAAAGTATACCGTTGTGTATACGCAACGCTGGACATAAATGGGTTAAAGGAAAAAGCAACAAAACAGACATTGGAATAGTCGATGACGTCTGATTCTTTACTCTTTTAACAAATGACCAAAAGTTTTTGCTCCCTTTGGAGCAGAGAAGAACCTGTTCTCTGATGCGAGTTTCGTGAAGAAACTTTTCGCGTTTTAAAATTGCATTACAGCGATTCCTAGCCTCAATGCGAAGTATTTTAGTATCGGCAATCTTATCAGAGCGCTAATTCTAAAAGGCTTCCACTTGTGCTTAAAGCGTGTGCTCTTAGTGTGGCTCGGCCTTTGCCTATAACCTGTTCAACATCTCCTACAGGACAGGAGTATTTCCATCTTGTTGGAAGGTCGCAAAGGTCCAGCTGGTACCAAAAAAGTGTGATGCCACGAACTCTGCAAACTACCGACCCATATCGATATGCTCAACGCTCGCCAAAGTTATGAAGAGCCTAATTAACTTCAACCTTACGAACTATCTGGAGCACAATGAAGTGCTTAGTGACCGTCAGTATGGTTTTCGTAGGGCCCGTTCTGAAATCATACGGTGTCGGTGGTAACTTTGCTCGGTGGATCACGTGCTTTCTTATGAATCGAACGATCCGTGTTGCAGTCGACGACATAACATCCAGAGAGCACGACAACAATGCTGGAGTACTGCTGGGCTCAGTCCTATCGTCAACTTTGTTTCTGGTTTTTATTAACGACCTTCTGTCGTTGGCTCACAACCCAATTCATTTGTTTGCGGATGACAGCAGCATTTGCTATTCATATTCATATTCATTCAAAAAACGCCCGAGCACTTTGGAGATTGAGAGGAAAAGGCAACATATGAATGACACACTTAATAATGACTTGAAAAAAATCTCCGAATGGGGTCTTGCTTATAGAGTAGAATTTAATGCTAGCAAGATCCAGTGTTGTCTGTTAACCCACAAGCGAATCAATTGTCTCTTAGCACCCCTTAATCTGAACGGTGTAGATCTCATGGAGTCAGATGCTCTTGACATTCTTATATCAATACAATTTGATCTTCGGTTTAATCATCACATTTTTGATGTGTCTAAGGAAGCAGCCAAGTGCCTTGGTTTTTTCAAAACGTTGTTAGAAATGCTTCACTCCATCTGATCTGATATATTTGATAGGTGATGGAAATATTTCATCTTCTCTCAACTCTCTTCTGTACAGGTACTACCATGAAAAATGCTCAAGGGAGATACATGGCCTGACGCCACCAGCTCGTGTGTTTCCTAGGTCCAATAGAAGGTCAAATAGAAATAACTCGTTCTTCGGTCGCTCATTAAAATTGTGGTACAATCTCCCTGCGAGCGTGTTTCAGAGCAGGTTCAATCTGTGTAAATTTAAATCAAATCTTCACCGACACTACTCCATCTTTCCACCCTCCAACTAACTATCACCAGTCTTTCGAATCAACACAATGCTTTCGCATTTATAGGGGCATCCCCTGAGTGCTGGTTAAGTCTAAAAAAAAAAAAAAAATAAAAAGTTAGAGCTCTCTATTTCCAAGCATTTTAAGCGGCCGGGCCAACCAAGCCATATAATGCCACCAAATTATTTTCGAGTATTTTCAGGTATTTTGAGCTGCCCAGACCATACCCGTGTACAAGAGATGTTTGGGCCTTTCGAGCTACCACTGTATATTTGAGCTCTACGGGTATTTAGAGGATAAATTTCAGGGTAATCATCTGGGGTAAGCCCTCAGTGGCGGCCGTGGCATACTGGTTAACGTACGTGTCTGGTATGCGAAACTACCCAGGTTCGAATCCGATCAGACACAGAATGTTTTTCCAATTGAACTCATTTTTCTGTTAGTCCGTCACCTCTCTGCAGACAATGGCAAACATCAGAGAGTAAAAACTGCCATGTAAAGCTTTTTGATAACATAATCCGCTCAGGGTCGCCATAAAGCTTGTAGGTCCAGTACTGGATCGTTTGTGCTCAAATATTTCATAACACTCGCAGCAAAATTGATCGTAAGAAGCTCGGTCAAAGTCATCGGGTTAACCTGTCATATTTTTACCCTCAGCAATTATTCCCACAATACATACCCCCTATCTATCACTCTTCTAGGAACCTAGTAACACAAACGGTATGTATAGCTACTTTTTCTAACCTTTTAAAAACAAGTACAAAGACAAGGAATTATATATATATATATAAGTTCTTTATAGCGACTTATCAGGTCAAGATGGCATATGGGATATAAAGACATGTTCCCCTTCATGGTGTCTCTTATAAGACTCGGTAAGGTAACTTGAGTGGTCTTTCAAAGGCATCTTTTAAAATACTTGAAAAAATATTATAAAAATGCGTTACTAAATTTTTTTTTTAAAGTTTTTCTTGATTCGCGCTTTGTTTTATAACAACTTAAATCAATTAAATTTTATTTCTACTTACGTGTTGTATACCAGATTCGAACCCATGTCCCAAACGCTCCATAGTCGTGCCCGCTATCCACTAGGCTATCTCTGTTGATAAAGCTAAATCAATTATATTTCAATACTTATCGTCTAAACTTACATATTGTTAGCATTCAGATGTCTAATGATTCAGAGTTACTTTTTCAGAACTTTTATATATGATCATTTAATAACGCACAGTATAAAGACACTAACGAGACATGCCACCATATATTTATAATCAATCCAATATAAGCTCTAAAATGCATATTAACCCATTAAGCCTGGCTCTCAAACCCATGGGCGCAGGAGGTTAAAACTTTTTGTGTGGAGTACTTAAGTAAATTATAGTGCGCAAACACTCTTTGCCAAGCCCACAAAACCCTCTCTTATTAGACAAGCGATGGTGCCTTTTTGGACCTTTAGGCAGCAATGTATTCTAAATTACTACTGGAAGAACTGTGTTGCATAGAGTGCAACTTTCTGGGAAATAAATAAGAAATTAATGTTACAAATAAAACTAATTGGGAAATCACATAAGCCTAAAGATGCCAAAACGCATAATGGTGTGGTATCCGGTATCGTACACAAATTTTTATAGAATAAAGAATACTACTATTAGCATCGACGATCATCCATATTTATTTTTTTTTTTGTTTTTTATATGGGCAAATCCCAGCGTGACGGACGTTTCATTCGGATGCTTATTTTAAAAATTTTGTATACGATCCAGAGATATATTTGGGGTAAGTGTAGATAATCGAAAAACTTTCTGTTGGTATAGTAAAAAAATAAAACAAATTTTAATGCAACTCAAATATATAACAAAATTTTTATTTTAAACATGCGTTCGGAGTCATGTTGGGACTAAGTTCATACTATGCTTAGATTTGCGATTTTTTCAGCCGTATAAAAGAAGTCACGAGACAATATTTTTTTACAAATTTAAAGAGCTTTCAGAAAAGCTAAACGTTATCTTTAGTAAGGTCATTGTGAGGTGACAGTAAATTATTTATTTTGTTCGGTTGTTTCGTGTCGGACTTTTCAGATTTTTTTTATTGTGTATATATTGGGTAATTAAGTAATGAAGTAACTAAGTTATTAAGATATTAAGAAACAAATTTAATATGTTGTTCTTTCCTTACCTCAATCGTTTCATTATTACCTCTAGCCAATACCTTACTTTTTTAATAAAACAAAAACATTTACAAATTTTTGTTTCTAAATTGAAAATCCACATTTTTTGACTTCAGGTAAGGATAGGTAGACGACATCTTTCAATTTTACCCCTCTGCTCCTCTATACAAAAAAAGCCGATATCTTTTACTAAAACTAAGCAAGGTTTTTTTTTTAAAATATGTCTTTTCGTGGTGCGTTTTCGCACCCATAGGGCTTAATGGGTTAAAGAGATTCTTTACATCTCTCTTTATAATGGTCTTGTATCTGCCCTAGCAAGACATTATAAATGAAAATTTCGCTTTAAAGGCATAGTATAGTTTTAGTTACGTTACCATATCTGTTATAAATATATCGCTGCTTTGTCAGTCAGATTTTATACTTATAACTTCCTCTTGTGCTACTAGGGGAGTCCCCTACAAAAATGCAGAGTAGAAAAATTTCGAAAATAGTTCATATCACTCATGAATTGATTCTTTGAGCGGTCGAAGTTATGAGCTCATCCTCTTATTTTCCTCCCCTTAACCTTTTTCTAAGCATATTCAACCCCTATCTGCTTACCTTCTGGCGGCTCCTCGACAAAAAATACTAAAACTGAAGAAAATAGTCTGACTTCCAGAGGGGTCAAATGTGTGTGAGCTGGTCCTATTATTTTCTTCCCTCAATATTTATTCTAAACGCACTCACCTCCTGACTGCCATCCTTTCTGGGCGTCCCACTACAAAGTGGGCTTAAAAAGTGGGCTTAAAATTTAAAAAATGAATAAAATTTTCGATTTCCTCAATATTTTTACTAAATACACCCACTGGCAATCTACCACTCTTCTGGGGCTTCCCCTACAAAAATTTCAAAAACTAAAGAAAATTGTCGATATTAGTGTATATATCTAACCAATTGACACGGGGGGGGGGGGGGTCAAATGTATAATCTGTTACTATTATTTTTGGCCCCTCAACATTTTTTCTAAACTCACCCACCCGCTATCTTTCATCTTTCTGTGGGTTCCCTACAAAAAATATAAAAACTGAATATAATTGTTGACTTATTAGTTCTTATCTCTACCAAATTGGCCCCAGGCAGGGTCGAATGCTTGACCTGGTCCTATTATTCTGAACGCATCCAACCCTTAACTGCCATCCTACTGTGGGCGTCTTCTCACAAAAAACGCAATTCCGTGTGGATTGTTTTTGCATGTGCATTGCGCATTAGTTCGAAGTCTCGAAACTACCCGAGTAGTTCGAAAACTCCCAACTATTCGAATAGATTAAAAGCTGGAAACTACCCAGGTAGCTCGAATTACCTGGGCATTGGTTATCAAATTACATAATTAATGGTCGAGTACCTAGGGTTTCGAGTTACCCTGTTTTATCGGGTTTCAGTGTCTGGCTAGATCAAGAGCACGACAAAAAAAATTCACCCTTTACCCTGCAGTAGTCGCGCGATCTACATATGGGCATTTCCGTGGTGGCGCACGTGACGATCGTACGACTTTAATGAGTGAAAAAAGAATGACACACTATACAAGGTGTAAAACCTAAGAGTTATTAAAAGTTCGGCTCTTAGATAGAAGCCACCAAAAATGATACGTTAGTGACAGAAAAAAAAGAAGTGGTTTTTGACTTGGATCACAAAATTAGTAAAATTCTGTAAATTGGCTACAGTTTTTGTATAAAACTTTTTTTAGAAGGATTTTAAATAGTATAAGTTTATTTTCAAAGTAATAAAATTTAAAAACCTTTTCTCGTTTTTTTTTTTTTATTGGGCTTAGTATGAAACGTTACGAAACATGGCGTTAAATGGGAAAAATGGAATTTTTATGCAATATTCGTAAAAAGTTACTGATTTATATTTCTAAAAGTCCAAAACCTGAATACTTTCAACTACCCAAACAGGTTTAGCAATACATTCCGCCTACAGAATAAGACCAAAAAGAGCCTATCATCTACTGACAAAATCGTCTGCCTTAAATGCATTTTGTCAAAAACCATCTGTGAAGTATAGGAGTCGATTTGTCATTGAGTACAAATACTTACATATATATGGAGAAATAAGTATTTTTTCCTTAGTCTTGAATTCTTGCATAGATCCGCACTGCTCAAACTTAATTTCACTGCTAATATCAGAAATTTTATTATAACTTGCTGTATCTGCACATATAAAAGATATTATAAACATTAAGTGTGAGCCTCTTTGCTTTACTATTACTACACCCCGAATATGTCGCTGAGTTATTTCGCACTGAATTTAACTATTAATGTTCTACTTAATAGTCCTTTTCAATAAAATCCTTAAGAAGCGACCTTCGCATTTTGTTCTTTCTACGGACATGTGAGCCATGTCCTTGTCGCTTGCTGCTGGTTTTTCAACTGTGCGGCACGCATTGAGGATACAACGAGGAGGCATTATAATAAATGACGGTTTTTTATGACTTCAACAGAATTGTAGAACTTGGCACCGTGGTGTGCTTAAGTATGGATATTTTGTGTGGAATATAACTGCGTTTGCATGTGTATGAACGCCAGTATATGCGTAAGTGTGTGTGTGTGTGAGTGTATTGTGGATGCCACATATTATTAAGATATCCTCACGTTTAATCCTTGCGGAATTGCTTGACATTTCGCAGTCTTTTGATTTTCCCTTTTTGCACAACCGCACATTTCGTAATCTCACAAAAAAAAATAAAATATAAAAGAGAAAACAAAGACTAGTAGTGAAAGAAAAAAAAAAAAATGTATAACCACAGCTCTTGGATTTCTCACTGCTGACTACTGATAGACCATAAAACTGAAAATGCAGCAGTTCGATACGATTTTGGTCTTAAGCTAGTGAACCTTAACTAAATAACAAAAAAAAAAAAAAAAATACAACACCAACTTCATGGAAACCAATATTTTTGGAATGGGCTGGCAGCACACAATCAAGCTTAAGTTATGTTGGCTTTGTTGTTTTTGTATCGGCATTTCAATTTTTGAGAGTTCTTGTGCGTGGTTTTGTCTGCAGTCAGAGCTGTTGGTGTCTGAGTGGTTAGCTTTTGCCTTAGTTGTAAAATTATTACAATTTTTTGGGAAGAGCACGTTAGAATATTGCCAATGAAAATTCATACACATATACACACACATATATATGTATAGCTATTAAATTTTGCTCACGTTTGTAGAGCGCTGGTTTAATACTGTCAAAAATATGCGCCACATGTATAATATTTTGGCATTAGAAGCTAGCATTTTGGCTCACTTTCACACACACACACACACACTAATACACACACACACACACACACACTAATACACACTCACTCACATGTTAACCATTTTCTAACCGTTAGCTTCCCTGTAGGAAAATCAACTAATTTAAAAGTAGTTGATAAAGTAGTTTTTTGTCAACCACAACTAGTTGAAATTCTGACTTTTTTCCATAGAACGAACTAACTTATTTTGTATGGTGATGTCCGCTAAATAAGTCAATTGACTGTCGTCTGCATATATTTTCAACTACTTGTTAAATTAGTTACATTTAAATTATTTTTTTAATTGCTTTAAAATAACCAATTGAAAACTATTACTGATGGCCAAAAGTTAATAATATTTGATGAAATAACATGGTTAAATATATATAAGCTTGTAATCTAATAAAAATTTTCAATTAAAACATGCCAACATCAGAGTAGTTGCCGCCTTAATATAATTCAAAGTAGTTCATATACTGGTTTATTTTAAACTAGTTTTTTGACTAGTTGTTTTTAAAAACAAGTTAGTTTGTTCCTATAGGGTTCTTTACATTTGTTTTTGTGTTATATTGAATATTCGCAAAGTTAATAATTTGCACTTTCATTGCTTTTGAGCTTTATGTATTTGAATGCGCAATAATATACGCAATAAACTTAAACCACACACATATATATGCACACTCATTTATTCACAATGATTACTTCCGTTCGTTGCGTAATTTTGGAAATATTGTATTTGTTGTTTTTGTGTGTTCGAAAGTTGTATCCTGGCTGACTCTTAATCTTCATTCTTATCATCTCCCTCTCTCACCCTCTCTCTCCCTATATCCCATTGACTCTTTGTCTCACTCTCTCTTCTTATATCAGCTAAACTTCCGTAGTTTGTGCGAAAATATACGTCAAGTGTAAAGAAAACTTTTTGCCAAAAATATTACGTAAATACTTCACAAGCGACGTGTGTATGTGTGTGTCTATGACTTGTTTGTATATGTGTAAGTGTGCTTCTTTGTAGGTGTTTATATTTTACCGTTTGTGGTGGTATTCATATTAAAATTCTACGCACGAAATATAATTGCGAAAACTTGACATATAGTTGGCAATGCATTAAATTTTGCACGTACTAATATTTATTTGTTAAGAAAATTTTTGATTATGTGTTGTCCTTAGAATGAGTGCTGAGGGAGAATGTGGTAATGTGTGCTAGTTGAGTTGCCTGTGTGTGATTGCGGTGCAAAATGATTGCCGTGCTCCAGCTGCGTAACAGCTGCTAGTCAAGTTAACTAAGCAAGAAATCAAAAATATTTTCAAAAACTGAGTGAGTTGCATATAAATAGCATGATATACATTTTTTTCCCAATGACTTGAAACGAAAAAGTTGATATAAATTTATAAAGCAAGAGTTGGAATAATTTAAGCAAAAAAGCATGACTTTAAATGGTTGGCCTTCATATGGGTAAAAGTTTGTATTTTGAAAATTATTCCTTTTCTCAATTCACACTCAATTTATGTTTGTCTAATGTTCCGTTAACTTGAAAAAATCAATCAAAAGCACATTTTTTTAACATTCAGTCTCTAACTTCTATTTTCGAAAATGTTTATTTTTGTACTCGTATATAGGAAATTTTTAGAAAAATTATTTACTAGCCGCAGTTTTTACTCCTTTGTTT
This sequence comes from Coremacera marginata, assembly GCA_914767935.1. NCBI lineage: Eukaryota > Metazoa > Arthropoda > Insecta > Diptera > Sciomyzidae > Coremacera > Coremacera marginata. The sequence continues at coordinate 157,178,153 of OU612045.1, forward strand.
TTAATGTTTCATTGAGACTTATTTTGAAGCAAAGTTTTCTACGTTTTCTTAGAATTGATGTTTTCTTTTTGCTTGCGTACATTATAACAAGAAAATATTATATTATATATTAACAATATTTCTTGTCCCGCCATGGTAATTGAACTAGTACCCCATCGATTTATAGTTCTATGCACTATCAAACGATGCAAACACCTTTGTTACGCTGAGTCATTGATTTAATTTTAAGTAGAACTGAAGCTATGTTGCAGATGACAATAATCTATTAATAGATAGAAGTAGAAGCAACATTTTTGTTAGTTTTTGTTGTTTGTATAGCTGCTCAGCTACTCGATACAAGATGTCATCATGAGTGTTGATATCTTTTTTACTTTTTTGGTTTTTTTTTTACTTTTTTTAGTTTCTACCACTTTTACCACCCACTCACTATTTGCATTTCTTCAAAATCTACCACTTTTTTATTTCAGACTTAATTTAACGATTTTTATAAAAATTACTGCATATTAATTTCAATATTAGCAATTTTTTACAAATAATATTTAATTCCTTTTGGTTTAGAAAGAGTAGATAAAGTTCTGTTTTAAGAACATAATATAAGAATTTTTTGATATAACTATAATAAAGCGTGAAAAAATTACTTTGTGGTATACTTCTTATGATTTTTTTTTTTTTTTCTGTAGGACTTGATTCAAATTTTTTCGTAGAAGACAGAAATCTACCACCATTTTTTAAAATCTACCACTCATTGTAGACGCAATGTACCACTATTTAAAATTTTTAATTGAGAACAGTGGTCATCATCCTCTATCTATTTAAATATCATTGAGATCTTATGCAAAATAACTTCAGGTCTACTGAATATTGAATCAACGACTCAGCGCAACAAAGCTGATTGGATTGATGGGAAGAGTTTAGAACTAGGAATCGGTACAATCGGGTACAAGAGTTCGATTCCCACGGCGAACCAAGAAATATTTTTTGTTTTCTTTTTGTTGATTGAACCCTAACCCCCTACGGTAAATTAAATCTATATTTACCTCTTGGGGGGAGGGGGGGAGGGGGATAGGAGTGGGTGAATATGTATCACCGACCTCCAGTATTTTTCAAATGAAACTTTTTTTGTCTTGGAACCTATCCCTTCCGACATCTCTTTAGGAGGGCTCCCATACAATGCACCCTACTGTTATTAAAATCAATATTGCCGCTCTTGGGAAGGGTTGGAGAGGTTTAATATGTACGACCAACCTTCAGTACTTTTTCAAGTGTAACATTTCTTTCCTTAGGATCTATCTCCTCCGACCCCTCCTTAGGGGTGGGGGCTCCCATACAATGTTATTCCATTAACAGTAGGGTACTTTGTATGGGAGTCCTCCTAAGGAGGGGTCGGAGGGGATAGGTCCCAAGGGGAAAAATAGTACACTTGAAAATGTAATGGAGCTTGGTCGTACATATTAACCCTCTCCAGCACTTCCCAAGAGGGGAAATGTTGATTTTATTAACAGTAGAGTGCATTGCATGGGAGCCCCCTAAGGAGGGATCGGAAGGGATAGGTCCCAAGGGAAAAAATGTTACACTTGAACAAATACTGGAGGTCAGTTGTACATATTAACCCTCTCCTACCCTTCCCAAAAGGGAAATATTGATTTTATTAACAGTAGGGTGCATTGCATGGGAGCCCCCCTAAGGAGGTGTCGAAGGGGATAGGTCCCAAGGGAAAAAATGTTACACTTGAAGAAGTACTGGAGGTCGGTCGTACATATTAACCCTCTCCTACCCTCCCAAAAGAGGTAAATATCGATTTCATTTACTGTAGGGGGTTAGGGTTCATTGTATGGGAGCCCCCTTCAGGAGGGGTCCAAAAGGATAGGTTCTAAAAATAATGGGAGTCGGCCATACATTTTAAATCCCTCCTGCCCTTACCAAAAGAGGAAATATGGGATTTCATTAATTGAAGAGGCCTACAGGGAGAACCATGCGTGACCCGAAATAACTGAATTCATATTCGTTTTCAGCGACCTCGAAAACAGAAAAAAAAAATCATAAAAACCCACGGGTTTTTTTTCGTGTTGTACAGTGTAATATATTGCTTTTACCAATGCAATCAGATTCCATTAAATTGGAGATATATTATTCTCTGAAATGTTATTCCATCAAATACTTGGATCGAATAATTGTATACAAAAAATATTCATTATATTGTTTCTTTTTATTATAGATTACTTTGCAACAGAAATTAGTTACATTTTTATAACAAAAATGTTACGAATGAAACAAGTTTGATTATAAATTTCGCGCCCATTGTGTTCAGTTTGAGCCATTTTTATATTTTAGTAACTTTTAATAATGTGAGTTATTTCTGTGCTTTATTTAAAATATCAGCAAGTCTCGTCATAAGTTTTTGTAAAATGGCAAAACATGACTTTTTTGTTGAAACTTTAATTTTCACTCTTATCATAATATTTCAACAGTACAAAACAGGAAAAGCATGCAAAACAAACGGGGCAAAAAATACCAAACTCGCAGTAGTGAAAACTTTTTTATGCTCTCTGTTCCCTTTGAGGGAAGGAAATTAAATACCATTTTTATATCCAACATAAATGACAATTTTATGCTTTGATGATTTTGATTTTCTTTTTTTTTTTCTTCATTTTATTATCTCGGAAATATTTTTCACTAGCTACATGAAGTTTTTTATGCGCTTTAACGCTGCGCACCAACTATTATGCTGTTTAATAAAAACAACTCACTAGTAAAGTAAACACAACCGCCCACTTTGTTGGTTATAGACCACAATTGACCGACCATTCCAACAATTTTTTGGCGGCTGTTGAGCAATAATATTCCAATTTAACTGTTCGTTGATAAGTTGTGGATTTTTACCCTGTTATTTTTATCATTTTTGTTTTTATTACTATTGTTTTTATTTTTAAATTAAGTTTAGCTGTTGTGGGACTTGATAGGGAAAATAGCTTTTATAGCTAAGGCTCAATGCTTATTTTTAATAAATTTTGTTATGTTAACTTGAAGTGGTAGTTTTTTATGAATACTTTACACTGCAGAAAACGGCTTTATTTTATGACATGACAAAAAAAGAAAAAAAAAAAAATTGAACTGTGTTAGAGTAGTAAAAGTGGAATATCTGCGGAAGCTAGATTGCAAGCTATAATCGACATGTTAACAGCATTAAAACTTAAGGAATGTCATTTTATGACAACTCTTAAACGCAGATATTTGAGCAAAAAACATTTAAAAATCTTTCAATGCTATCAAACGTCAATTATTTCATTGAATTTAGTGATGGAATTATTTAGATGATTTTTATTGGAAAAAGTTTTTATGGCTTTTTAAACCATTTATTTGCAAGTACTTCTGACAATTTTCAAAAGATTGATTTTTAACAGGTTTCTTGAAGATTTTCAGAACATTAAGTAAAGAATTTCGGCATATGCCACAAATTTTAATATTTATAGTAAGTTCAGATATAGTTTGAAATATTTTTATTTGAAAATAAAAATCATTTTATTATGAGTAGATTTCTTTAAGTTTAGAGTTTTTATGGAAAATGGCAACTAAGTGTTCAGAAATGCTGATAGTTGCAGCAAATAATAATTTGTATGCTCAGTTTAAATATATAATCAATAAATATATTCAAAAATTATATCCTTTCAGAGATTATATGTAGTCTCAATTATGAGCGTAGCCAGGTTGTTAAGGTAGATAGAAATTTTTTAATGAGTTTGAAGTTTGATTTGTACAAAGTTTCTTTAAGTAGAAAAACTTGAATTTGAAGTGGAAAAACTTAAATTTGAACTTAAATACCTGTTTAGTTTTTTAATTCTAGTTTTTATAAGAAACTAGTTTTTATAAAAGATTTAAGGTGCAGCTACACACCTACCCCCATCGCTACGCCCATGGTTACAATATCAGCCATTAACCGCCAACTTATTTATACCGGCGCAATTAAATTTCATAAAATATCAGCGATAATCTTTTTCCTTTTTTTAAATTATTTATAAATATTTAAGAAACGAAAAAAGTTATATAAAATATTGTGGTAATTATTATGACTATTGTTAGTAAAGTGCTCTTTTCAATTACGTGTCTTTTTACGTTGGCAACAACATCAATTCAAGAGCAAATCATAACAACAAAAAATTCAAAAATAAAATTAAAAAATAGGTGCCGCTTGATTGTACGAAATTAACGCGTTGTATATCTGTCGATAGACTTTCGATGATGACGATGATGATGATGATGATGATGACAGCCACGTCTATCTGTTAGTTCGTCCCCCTTTCGTGTCTGTCTGGGCACAAATCATACATGAACAACCTGTCAATTGAGAACTTGTTTCAATGGCAATCTGCAATTGTTGTCTATTGAATTGAATTTCGAGCTGAATTGAATTTGTTGAATTGTTTCCTATTGTATTGTTGTATTGTATTGTATTGTGCAGTATTATAATATGTCCGTCCCAACATCTGTTTGTCTATCTGTCTGTCTGGCTACCCATAAGCTTGTCGTTGTTGCATATTTATGTATGTGTTTTTAAGTATTTTGTGCACAAACGAAAATAAATTATCGAGTATGTAAATAATGAGTATCACAAAAATCTCAAGCAATCCAATTCCAAGCACTCTTTGGATCAAACAACAATAGCACTTAAATCATTCTGCTTCATATATAACTATACAAAAATATCGATTGATAGTACTTAAGAAATAAAGTATGTTCATATAATAATGATGGCTCTAAAACACAAAACAAAACATTAAAAATAATATAGGAAATTATCAATCAGTCGCAGACACGGTTAAAATCACAGCCGTAAGTTATAAATTATGATAATATCAATAATACCTTTATTAATATAAATGCCAGTATCAGTATTAATGCCAGTATCAGTGCCAGTATCAGTATCAGGTATCAGGTATCAGGAATCAGGTATCAGGTATCAGGTATGAGGTATGAGGTATTAGGTATGAGGTATCAGGTATCAGGTATCAGGTATCAGGTATCAGGTATCAGGTATCAGGTATCAGGTATGAGGTATGAGGTATCAGGTATCAGGTATCAGGCATCAGGCATCAGGTATCAGGTATCAGGTATCAGGTATCAGGTATCAGGTATCAGGTATCATGTATCATGTATCAGGTATCAGGTATCAGGTATCAGTATCAGTATCAGTATCAGTATCAGTGTCAGTGTCAGTATCAGTATCAGGTATCAGTATCAGTATCAGTATCAGTATCAGTATCAGTATCAGTATCAGTATCAGTATCAGTATCAGTATCAGTATCAGTATCAGTATCAGTATCAGTATCAGTATCAGTATCAGTATCAGTATCAGTATCAGTATCAGTATCAGTATCAGTATCAGTATCAGTATCAGTATCAGTATCAGTATCAGTATCAGTATCAGTATCAGTATCAGTATCAGTATCAGTATCAGTATCAGTATCAGTATCAGTATCAGTATCAGTATCAGTATCAGTATCAGTATCAGTATCAGTATCAGTATCAGTATCAGTATCAGTATCAGTATCAGTATCAGTATCAGTATCAGTATCAGTATCAGTATCAGTATCAGTATCAGTATCAGTATCAGTATCAGTATCAGTATCAGTATCAGTATCAGTATCAGTATCAGTATCAGTATCAGTATCAGTATCAGTATCAGTATCAGTATCAGTATCAGTATCAGTATCAGTATCAGTATCAGTATCAGTATCAGTATCAGTATCAGTATCAGTATCAGTATCAGTATCAGTATCAGTATCAGTATCAGTATCAGTATCAGTATCAGTATCAGTATCAGTATCAGTATCAGTATCAGTATCAGTATCAGTATCAGTATCAGTATCAGTATCAGTATCAGTATCAGTATCAGTATCAGTATCAGTATCAGTATCAGTATCAGTATCAGTATCAGTATCAGTATCAGTATCAGTATCAGTATCAGTATCAGTATCAGTATCAGTATCAGTATCAGTATCAGTATCAGTATCAGTATCAGTATCAGTATCAGTATCAGTATCAGTATCAGTATCAGTATCAGTATCAGTATCAGTATCAGTATCAGTATCAGTATCAGTATCAGTATCAGTATCAGTATCAGTATCAGTATCAGTATCAGTATCAGTATCAGTATCAGTATCAGTATCAGTATCAGTATCAGTATCAGTATCAGTATCAGTATCAGTATCAGTATCAGTATCAGTATCAGTATCAGTATCAGTATCAGTATCAGTATCAGTATCAGTATCAGTATCAGTATCAGTATCAGTATCAGTATCAGTATCAGTATCAGTATCAGTATCAGTATCAGTACCAGTACCAGTACCAGTACCAGTATCAGTATCAGTATCAGTATCAGTATCAGTATCAGTATCAGTGTCATTATCAGTATCAGTATCAGTACCAGTACCTTTACCTCTATATACTTACTTACTTACTTAGGTGGCCGTGACAACCCGTGTCCGGATTTCGACCGACCTCATCAGCTCTCGCCAGGCGCCTCTGCTTTGCGCGCGCCTTCTCCAATCGGATACACCAAGTGCGGTTAGGGCTTCCTCAGCCTGGTCCATCCATCGGAGGCATGGTCTCCCTCGTCGTCGTTGACCAGCGACCCTCGCTTCGAGCACCTTTTTCGCTGGAGCTTCGTCGTCCATACGATGGACATGACCCAGCCAGCGTAGTCGCTGCACAGTTATACGCCGAACTACGTCAATGTCTCCGTAGAGCTCATACAGCTCGTGGTTCATTCGGATGCGATAGTCATCGCCGACTCGAACAGGACCGAAGATTTTGCGAAGGACTTTTCTCTCGAACACCCCCAGAGCGGCTGCGTCAGTTTGCGAAACTACCCATGCCTCAGCGCCATAAAGCAGCACAGGTAGAACGAGCGTCTTGTAGAGTGTTAGTTTTGTCGATCGAGAGAGGGCTCTGGAACTTAGTTGCTTACTGAGCCCGTAGTAGCACCTATTAGCAATTATTGTTCTTCGCTTTATCTCCAGGCTGATTTCGTTGTTAGTATTAATGGCGGTGCCAAGGTATACAAACTCCTTGACTACTTCAAAGTTATAGCTGCCGGATGAAACGTGGGAGTCTAAACGCCGAGCTCCCTTGTTTGTAGACAGCATATACTTTGTTTTACCCTCATTTATCGTCAAACCCACTTTGGCTGATTCCTTTTCGATAGCGGCGAAAGCAGCGGTAACATCTCTCTTGGTTCTGCCAACAATATCAATATCATCAGCGTAAGCAAGGAGCTGGACACCTTTATAGAAAATGGTGCCATTACGATGCACACCGGCCTTTCGTACGATCCCCTCCATGATGATGTTGAAGAGATCGCAAGACAGTGGATCGCCTTGCCTGAAACCTCTTTCGGTATTGAAGGTTTCGGAGAGGTCATTTCCTACCTTGACGGAGCTGCGTGTGTTGCTCAACGTCATTCTGCAAAGTCTAATCAACTTTGCAGGTATACCGAACTCAGACATTGTTGCGTATAGGCAATCCCTTCTCGGGCTATCGAACGCAGCTTTAAAGTCGACAAAGAGATGGTGTGTGTCAATTTGATTTTCGTGGGTTTTCTCCAGGATTTGTCGTAGCGTGAAAATCTGGTCTATGGTAGACTTACCAGGTCGAAAGCCACACTGATAAGGTCCAATCAGTGTTTTTGTAATTGGCTTTAATCTTTCACACAGTACGCTTGAGAGAACCTTATATGCGATGGAAATAAGACTGATACCTCTATAACTTGCGCAGATTGTAGGGTCTCCTTTCTTAAGTATAGGGCACAGTACACTGAGGTTCCAATCGTCGGGCATGCTTTCTGCTAGCCATATTTTGCTGATGAGCTGATGCATGCGCCTTATCAATTCATCGCCGCCGGTTTTAAACAATTCAGCTGACAGGCCGTCAGCACCCGCTGCTTTATTGTTTTTGAGTCGTTGGATAGCAACTCGAACCTCTTCATGGCTAGGTGGTGATACTTCCACTCCGTCATCGTCGATTGGTGGCACTGCACTGTGCTCTCGATGGGCGGCATTGGTGGAATCGTCGCCATTAAGTAAATTGGAGAAGTGCTGTCTCCACAATCTAAGCACACACTGTGTATCCGTATTCAGATCTCCATTTTCGTCTCTACAAGTGAATGCTCCGGGCTTGAAACCTTGGGTTAGACGCTTAACCTGTTGATAGAATTTTCGTGCATCCTTCTTGCCCTGGTATACCTCTAGTTCCTCACGCTCACGCTTTTCCTGCTCTCTTTTCTTGCGTCTGAAAAGGCGTCTCTCTTCCTTCCTCTTTTCGCGGTAGTTTTCTCGCACGGCTCGCGTTGCAGCTGACTGCAGCGTTTTTCTATAAGCGGCGTTTTTTACTGCAGTCGCAATGCGACACTCCTGATCATACCATTGGTTCCGAGGTTGCGGGCGCCGGAAACCAATGACTTCTTCAGCGGCAGCGCGCATGGAGTGGGATATATGCGCCCAAAGTCCGCCGGCGTCGTCGAGTCCAGAGGTTGGTCGGTTGAGCTTAACCGAGAGTTGAGCGGAGTAGGCTTCGGCAGTCCGTTGTAATTGTAGCTTAGCAACATCTAGCTTTCGTTGCATTCCTGTGCGTATGTTCTTGGCATTGCATAATCGCATGCGGATCTTGGCTGCAACAAGATAATGGTCGGAGTCAATGTTGACCCCCCGAAATGTACGCACATCTAGAACACTAGAGGCATGCCTTCCGTCGATTACGATATGATCAATTTGGTTTCGCGTTTTTTGATCAGGGGACAGCCAGGTGGCCTTGTGGATGTCGAGGTGCTTAAATCTGGTGCTACTAACTACCATGTTTCGTGCCGCGGCGAAGTCGATCAGTCTTAGACCGTTGTTTGTGGAGGTCTCGTGAAGACTGAACTGACCGACAGTAGGGCCAAAGATGCCTTCCCTTCCGACTTTCGCATTAAAATCGCCGAGGACTATTTTCACGTCATGGACCGGAAGGTGGTCATATACGTCCTCAAGACTAGCGTAGAAAGCGTCCTTGACGGCTTCGTCCTTTTCCTCCGTCGGGGCGTGCACGCAAATAAGGCTTATGTAGAAAAATTTTGCCTTGATGCGGATCGTGGCCAATCTTTCGTTCACAGGTGTGAACCGGGAAACAAGGTGACGTAGTTTCCGGCTAACGACGAATCCACATCCGAATTCGCGCTTCTCCGCATGGCAGCTGTAGTAGATATCGCAGTGTGCTTGTTTAGAGCAGCCTTGCCCTTTCCATCGCATTTCCTGGATGGCGGTGATGTCAGATTGTATTGTTTTGAGGGCTTCCGCCAGTTGGATAATGGCACCTTCCCTATAAAGGGTCCGGACATTCCAGGTGCATATCCGTAAATCATTGTCCGTTTTTCGTTTGCGGTGGTCGTCAACGAAAACTTACCTCTATATAACATATTATATATTATATTTATATATATATATATATATATATATACATATACATAATATATATTAATATATATAATATAAATATATAAATATAATATATATTTATATCGCTTTTGAAGAATATTCTAAGCTTATCGAATACTAAATTTATGCACACCCTTTAAAACTAAAAAAGCTTTAAATTTTTAAAAAGAAAACACAAGTTAGACTTTTTTCTGCTGTAGTATAAAAAAGGTACTACGTAGATAGACTAGTTCGTTCATGTAGGATAGATTACCTTCAGAAATGGTTCATCATATTAAAACAAACAAATAAAAAAATTTACATTCTTTCAAAAATTGTGTATGCAACCAAACCATGTGATTGCTATACGCCACGCCTTTTTTAATCTATTCCGCTCTAAGCTTATTTTTTCGCTTAGTTTTTATTTAACATATAACATTTTTTTGGGCCTTCCTTCATGCGCGGAATTTATAACATTTTCCATTGAATGATGGAATGCATGAATTTTTGAAATTTTCTTTTTTTCTTGTTTTAGCTTTTTTAGGTTCGTTATCAGCGGTGTTTTCTTTTTCCGCACTTTATGCTTGTTGTGTTCTTCTGTTGCTGTTAGTTTTTGATGTACAAATTGCAATAAACTACTATATTTTAGTGTCTAGTGTCTGGAGCTCACAAATCGTTTAGTGCAAAACATACATAAATTCCTCGTTAGTTTTTGGCGCTTTGTTTTGCAATAAATCAATTTTATTCTTATGTTTTGTTTGTGGCAGCATTTTAGGCGCGCGATTATTTTGATTTATTTCTTAATTTTTCGACGTTCAAAACATTCTAAATTCTCTATCCGCACTGCTGTGTGTGCGAATATTTTTCTTGTTTATTTGGCTAAAATGAATGCAGATAAAAATTCCTAAATAAAAGTGGTTAGAATAATAAAAAAAAAAATTTCTTTCTGTTTTGAACATGAAAATCATGGATCTGATAAAATTTTTCATAATTCATTTAAAATTTGAATTTAAATTGAAGTTCTTTATATATTGTTATATTCAAGCCGTTTTCTTTGTACAATTTGTGGGCGCATATCATTCTTAATTTTACAAAGAAGCATAGTGTTATTTCAAAATTCTTTTTGGTTTTATTGATTTTCATTAAATAATTAAATTAAATTAAATAACTAAAATTTATTCAATTCATATTGATTTTTTTTTTAAACCATTACAAAAGCTCCTCCAACGACGGATTTGCAAGCATTTACGCCCAAACTGTTTTTATTTTTTGCCATTGTTACAGTGCTTTTACAACATAAACTGTCTTGAAAAATGTTCAGCCTGAAGTATACACATACGTAAAAGGCAAGCACTGATAAGCATCAAATGAATTTTCTGTGCATACTTTCAGGCTGAAAATTTTTCATGACATTATATGCTGAAAAAGCACTGTACTAGTAGCAAATAATTACAGTTTGAGCGATATTAGGTGAGGAGCCGCATGATTGGCTTTTATACGTTAAGCTTAGGCTACTTTATCGTACAGCAGATATTATTCGAAGTTATAACTTCACCATGGTACATTTTTTCTTCTCAAGACTCACTTTAACCATTGAGTTATTTTATAAACAACAAAAATTAGTTATTTACTATGATTTAATATATTGTTCAAAGCTTACTGACTTTGTCATTTGCGTGGAAATATTTTTTAATTTTGTCTAAAATTTCACTACTCTAAACTACTCACAAAATCTGGTGATGTTATCGAAAAAATAGTTTCTTCATAAACTAAAGATGAAAGCATATATCTTTAGAACTGACTAAAAACGTACAAATAAAAATATATTCTTTTTAATTTTCTATAACTGGGATATGTATAGGAAGGAAAAAATGAAGAATGCAACCTATTTTTTTTAAAGAGTTATATGTTTATTGGTGTAAAACTTTATTATTAAGAAGTTAGTTTGCTTATGTACATATAAAAAAAACATAAAGGCATCGGTTCCTTCATTACTTAATCAATGTTACTGTTAATTTGATCCATTATTAGATTGCAAAAAATTTAGAAAATCCGTTTGGTTTTTAAAAAAAATACATGCTGAGACATACTGCCTATGAGCTTTATAAAAATAGCTGCTTAAGACCACAAAATAGGCTTTTTTTTTAACTACAACACACTTTTTTTGACGCTGCAGTGTATGAGATGAATTGGTAAAAATTTGTACTCATTGCAGCATCCGCTCCTTTACTTCACGGATGGTTTTTGACAATGCTTATAAAAAAGAGGCAAATTTGTTACTTAGGGCGGTAATGCTGAGGAAATTAAAAATAAAGCAACTCGCGCACTAATGGTATGTAAGAACCTGGCAGGGAAAAGCTGGGGCTGTAACCCTACAATTCTTCGCTGGATGTACACCATGATGGTGAGACCAATCCTCACCTACGGAGCAGTAGCATGGGCCAAAAGAACCAAGTTATCAGTAATGAGGAACATGCTTACAAAGGTATAAAGACTTGCCTGCGTATGCATTACAGGAGCTATGAGGACCTGCCCCACAGCAGCATTAGAAGTAATCCTCGACCTAACTCCTCTTCACCTCTTCATAGAGGGAGTAGCAAAGCGAACCCTGATAGGCATTGCAAAAGAGGGAACAGGATTAGGAAAAACTATCAGCAACAAAGAGAAAGAAGTTATCGCAAGGCAGATACCATACATCGATCAACCAAGAGACGATATAGTAAAAAGGTACAACTTCGAAAAACGCTTCGAAATTAAGCTTGGTACCAAGAAGGAGTGGGATAGTGAAATAATATCGCGAGTCACAAAACCACACAGTATAACATGGTACACGGACGGCTCCAAAACACTGGAAGGTATAGGTGCAGGGGTATATGGATCAAGAACCAGGCACTCGGTACCTATGGGGACAACACCCAGTATCTTCCAGGCGGAGGTCTTAGCAATACAGCTGTGCGCACAATTTAACCTGGACAGGAGTTACAAAGGTCAAGACATAATTGTGATGTCGGACAGCCAAGCAGCAATCAAAGCATTAGCTTCCTGTGAAATATCATCAGAAATGACATGGGAATGCCTAACAAAACTGAATGAGCTAGGCAAGAATAACACCGTTACTATACTCTGGGTCCCAGGACATAAAGGAATTCATGGTAACGAAGAAGCTGATGAATTAGCGCGACGAGGCGCAGCCACACACTTTATAGGACCAGAACCATTCTGCGGATTGGGCACACACACTATCAAAGAAGAACTAAGAAGGGAGGAGAGACACAAAAGATCAAACCTCTGGAAAAGCCTCCCAAAGCTAAAACAATCCAAAGTGCTCCTCAAAGATTTGAACTCTCGGAGAGCAAAATTGCACATAAGCTTAGGCAAACCGAATCTAAGAATTCTTACGGGGTTTCTTACAGGACACTGTAAACTGAAATACCACCTGAAGAAATTGGGCATCGAAACCGACAGCAACTGCCGTTTCTGCGAAGAAGCGGAGGAGACTCCAATACACCTACTTACCAACTGTGACGCAGTAGCTCGCAAGCGCAAGGCAACACTGGGGAACTACGAGCTGAGTCAAGAGTAAATCTCATCCATCGAACCGAAAAATATTCTCAAATTCATCAGAGAACTAGGTCTGGATGAGATTCTGTAATCCGTCAAGAGCGGAGCATCAAGAAGGAGGTACAATAGATCTATATAGGTCGCAGTGCGCATCTCCAAACAAAACATTAACATTAACATTACTTAGGGCGGTCACCAGGGCTTAAACAAAGTTATTAGTCTGCCTTTCTCCATATGCGCCATCTCTGAATGACATTCCGTAATGGACATACAATTACTTTTTTTAACCTTAATTAATAACTTCAGTAATAGTCGATGGTTCCTGTCTTTGGCGAATCTTCTGCTAAGTGTCTGTAGCCAATACTAAATATGAACTCGATACAATAATATGGACTCGACGTAGACGAATAGCATTTAGAAAGTGAGTTGAAATTGACTTAAATAGATCACAGACAAAAATATTTTCAAATACGCCCACAACCACGCCTACCTCCTATATTACACAAAAAATTAAAACGCAATAATTGTTGTGTTATTGAACAGACATAAAGACCACTTCGTCAAATCTCTTATATATATTCATAAAAAAAAACATTTTTTGCCACGCCCAACTCCCACTAAAAAAGCTTCACTACACGTGCTTTTTTAAATTGTAACTTTGATAAGGCGTATCATTTCAACGGCTGAATTTAGTGGTTAATTTTTTTTTATTTTATTTATATTTATTTTATTTTATTTTGAAATTTTGGCTTATCATTTTAAGTTTTTCCGAAAAATCGTGGTTGACCTACAATTCAGATTTAAGAAAACGCCCTCTTGTGACGCCAGGAGTAACTGAAAAGTGGGCAAACTTTATTGTTTTTTTAATATTTGTACAGATGTATTTGTTTAAAAATGTACAGAAAAGCTTTATTGAATATACATATAATACTTTTTTCACAATATTAAGTTTAAAAACCCTTTTTATTTTACGATTCAGAAAGTAAAGATTACTTAAGGCGATAGTGGGCGGTGGGCGTGTCGTTCTTAAAAATCTTTGCACATATATCAGATTATTGAGTGAGTTATTTTAATTATTGTGTTTTCAATTTTTGTGTCATATGGGAGGTAGGCGTGGCTGTAAGTGGATTTGCAAAATTTTTCGTTAGTTATCTTATATAGTCTATTTCTATTTATATACTTAATTTTATTGGTATACGACTATTTCTTCTTAGTGCTATGCAAATATTGTATAAAAAGTATGGGAGGTGGGCGTGGCAACTTCAATACAAAAAAAATATATATCTATATTTTAAAATTTTGTGTTATATTGAAGGAAGTCGTGATTGAGAGCAGAAATAATAAATTTCTTTAATAGCTTCTAATAGCTTCTACTCTTTCAATTTTTTTTTCCAAACTTTGTATGGGAAGAAGCTACTGTGCAATGTGCTGCTGTAGTTATTTTCGGCTATTAATGATTATTTAATAATACTTATAATTTAATAATAGTTATTTTCGAGAAAGCAGAAATGATTTTTAGTAATGCTTTTACTAGATAAATAGAACCAAAGTGCATCTCATGCAATTTTCCTCAATACTCTGTAATGACTCTTGAAGATGAAGAAGATACATTAATCGAGTTTTAAGGCGTCTGCACAAAAAGCCAGTACATTTTTCTGCAATCAGTACTGGAATCATGCTGATTAGACTATTCTTAAGTAATGTAAAGGGAAAAATTCGTCAAAATTGTTCATGAAAATGTTGTAGGTTCTTCCTATGATTTGCTCATTAAACATGGTGTAGAGACATAAAATCTGTTTCTTCCTAAAATCCTTTCTTCAGAGCTCTTCTTGACAATTTCTTGTTTCTACTAGTTTCTTGTTTATCTATTTTGTGTATTTCTTTCGATAATTTTCTTGACAAAAAGAAGTGCATATTTATTTATTCTACCTTGCAATTTGTTTAAAACTTCTTTCATTCAAACTATATAAATAAAAAGTTTCAACAAAGTATTCCCCTTTAGCAATAATTTTCTAAAACTCACAAACATTTCCTAATTAATCGCATCGAATTATAATTAACTTTGATTTAGCACACACACACACACACTAATAGCTGTTATTTTAATAATGCTTTTGTTTTTCTTTCTATTTTCAGATGGTAAAATACATTGTAAAATAATTGGTAAGTTTTCACAATATTTTG
Organism: Coremacera marginata; assembly: GCA_914767935.1. NCBI lineage: Eukaryota > Metazoa > Arthropoda > Insecta > Diptera > Sciomyzidae > Coremacera > Coremacera marginata. Next base: position 157,193,341 of record OU612045.1, read on the forward strand.
TTAAGTTTTGAAGCGACACACCCACACACTCACACACACACACACACACTCTGTACGCTGCAAAGTTTTTGTTTTACAAATGAGTGCTCTTAAAATTACCCACACTTAGATGAAAAACGTTACGCTATAAAGTATGCAACTAAATCGTATTAACTCACCTGCGACGCATAACTTCAACATTTTGCAGCAAGTTGTGTGTCATTGTCGCTTCTATGATGATGATGAGCTCAATAAATTTTGCAAAAACATGAAACTCCTTTTTAAATACAGAACTAGACAAAAATGTGTGTGGGTGGGTGAGTGGGTGAGTGAGTGAGTTGGTAAAGTATTGCGCTGAATAGCAATGGAGTGGAATGTTGTATGTGATCAACGAAGTGTCATACAAAGTTGAAATATGTAACCAGTTAATTGTCACACTTTGCTACATTCAGCTATATTCATTCAGACGAAACGACCGATAGACAGACAGACAGGCTGAGGAGGAATGGCAAGGCAAAAGCATAGAGTGTGGCACAGTCTAGTCTTCTGTGCTGTTGAAGTTCCAGCTCGGCTCTGCGTTAGTACAAAATTGACAAATCCCACAATCTAACCTGACAGTTACTCATACCTCCAGTATATGCTAGATATCTGCAGCATATGCTACCTCATATGTGCTTCAAATTTATAACTTGCAATCAACACAAAAAGCACATGAAATGTGACTAAAATAAAATTTTACTGGCTCTGGTGCACTTTTTTTTAGTATATTTTTTGCTACAATAAATTCGAACTTTTTCGAAATTAGTAATACTTGCACATCTTATCCTGAAATATCCTGTTATCGTATTTTAACCAAAAATTGCGAAAAAATAAAAAAAAAAAAAAACAATACCATCATGGCTGTCAATCTTAGCCAATAGCACGCTTAATTTAATTTTTATCATTTTTGAAAAAAAATAGCACAAAATAAACAAGCAAAAATTACTTCATTTCATAAAAACACATCTGTAACATACACTTGTGTTTGTTTATATTAGGTATTAGGTGTCGGTGAGTAGGTGTGTCCCTTTTCACACTATTTGACTGTTTGCCATATTTATACACATCACACCTACACCAGCAACCGACCAAATGTCCTGATGGTGTTGGTGTTTTTAAAACAAATGGGATCAACGAAGGTGCACTTCCGCTTCGTTTGATGATGGTGTTGATGCCAACGTTGATGAGGTTGTTGATAAAAGATTTGTTTTTTTTTTTTTTTGTTTTATTTTTAAATGGGTATGAGTATGAGTAAAAGGCTTGCGTATAAAAAGTTGTCACGTTGTAGCATCAGCACGGGGGGTGAAAATATGAGTTAATTTGACTGCTGTTGACGTGCAGACTTAAGACTTAAACAAGTTATGCGTAAGCTCACACAAGAAAGAGAGCACAAAAACCGAACTTGTACGGTGCATTGTATAAACTCGTTCAACATTTGCGTAAACATTCCTTTTATTTAGTGACTCTGATGCAAAATTCTTCTTTTGTGAATTTTTTTTATACATCTCGAAAAATTTAGAAAATTTTGATGTTTAAAAAAGTACTATTTTTAATAATATATAAAATTTTTTTTCCTTTTGAACATAATTTGAATCCACAAAATCGGTTTTCGAAAAAATTTATATATTGACTGAAACACGAACCACAGGCTTCGCACAGATTAAAAATCTTGCACACAACAATACAGGATGCATTGTTTTTAGTTGTCCCTTTCATGTGAAATATCCCATTTAAAGTTTAAGCTCAAAAAAAAACTGGGCCAATTTTAATGAACTAATTTTTAAAATATCATATTTTTGCAACAGCACAGTAAAGGGGTATTTTCCTTTCGATATTTTAGTAATAAGTTTATTTAATTAAAGTGTAAAGTGTTTTTAGAAATCATTCCCAATGCCATTGCTTGGTTGTTTTCTTTTCACGTTGCCTTCTACTTTTCTCTTTTTGTACTCGGGTAGCACAGCACAACAAAAAACAAAAAGACAGATGAGCCTGTATCAAGACAGAAAGTAACTGTTAAAACTTGACTTTTTTTCAAAAATACTTAAAAAGCCCTTTTCTAGCATTTCGAGCACAAAAAAAAAAAAAAATTAGGCAGTAAGGGGACTTCCGACCGAAGTGGAAACTTAAAGCTATGGAAATAACATAGCTGTTATAAATTTCCGAAGTAGCTAAAGTCGTCAAAGCAGAAGCGTTTTACTTTTTCAACTTTTTTTATCAATTTATGCGGTATTGAATGCATAAACTGCTATTTTGTTTTTTTTATATATAATATATTCGTAACTCAATTACTTTGGTTGGGTAATCGGTAATTGGCTCGGTGAAAGATTGGTAATCACTTCGGTAAGTGATCATCGGATGTAAATCGCTTCGGTAATTTCTAATCGATTGGTAATCGCTTCGGTAATCGGTAATCGGTTGGTATTTGCTTCGGTAATCGGATGGCAACCGCTTCGGTAGTCGGTAATTAGTTTGGTAATCGGTTATTGGTTCGGTAATCGGTTGGTAATTACTTTGGTAATATGTAATTGGTTCAGTAATCGGTTGGCAATTGCTTCAGTAATTCTTAATAGGTCCGCAAATTGGTTGGTAATCGCTTGGGTAATTGGTAATTGGTTCGGTAATTGGTTGGTAATTGCCAAGGTAATCTGTAATTGGTACGGTAATCGGTCGGTAATCGGTTCGGTATCGCTTCGGCCTTCGGCTTGGTAGATGCTAGGTAGTCCCTAAAAAGTTATGCTGTACAGCAATATTTTCTGTTACGCTAACAGCGTGATGATATCGCTAACAGCATGATGATAACGTCAACCTACAGTTTTACTCCCTACCAAAAAGTGCTCAACGCATCGAAAGAAGTTTTCACGAAAAACGTGTATTTCTCACTCGGTGCAACTTTAATAATTAAAAAAATAATTCTGATTTTGGCTGGCCATATTTTAGTAACTGATATTTAATGGAATAAAAGTAGAAGTTTTTATTTAGGTCAAAGTAAAAATTAAATTCAAATTTTAAACATTGCTTCTTCCCGATTTTAACATAAAAGCTAATGTTAAAGCTCTTTTTCAATTGTCATGAACTAAGTTGTCCGTTCTCAAGGCGCTTATTTTTATCAGCTATTTCTCTTCTATATGATGGAAATTTCCAATGTAAAGAACATTCATTTACTAAATTTTAGATCAATTCGCACACACCCTTAATTTTCATCTATTAATATTACTGAACTCAAAAACTGTTCGGTGCAATTAAAGTGATCCAAACATCCAAGACAGCCAAAGCAAATCTTTTTCGGGGTAGACTTCGTGTTTCTTTTTTTTACAGTAATTTTTCTTTAGTTTTCCCTATTTTTTAAACAAATAATTGTTTTTTATAAATAAGAATGAAAAGTTTTTACTAATGCTGCATAAACGCTTTTAATTGCTGTAAGATAAAGGTTGCAGGCGCAGGGTTTGGGTCCCGCCACATTACTACTGCCCAATGAAAACTAAACCAGCCTCGGAAAAGAACCCCAATTACGTTGACGACCACCGCAAACGAAAAACGGACAATGATTTACGGATATGCACCTGGAATGTCCGAACCCTTTATAGGGAAGGTGCCATTATCCAATTGGCGGAAGCCCTCAAAACGATAAAGGCTGACATCACCGCCATCCAGGAAATGCGATGGAAAGGGCAAGGCTGCTCTAAACAAGCACACTGTGATATCTACTACAGCTGCCATGCGGAGAGGCGCGAATTTGGATGTGGATTCGTTGTTATCCGGAAACTACGCCACCTTGTTTCCCGGTTCACACCTGTCAACGAAAGATTGGCCACGATCCGCATCAAGGCAAAATTTTTCTCCATCAGCCTTATTTGCGCGCACGCCCCGACAGAGGAAAAGGACGAAGCCGTCAAAGACGCTTTCTAAGCTAGTCTTGAGGACGTATACGACCACCTTCCGGTCCATGACGTGAAAATAGTCCTCGGCGATTTTAATGCGAAAGTCGGAAGGGAAGGCATCTTTGGCCCCACTGTCGGTCAGGTCAGTCTTCATGAGACCTCCACGAACAACGGTCTAAGACTGATTGACTTCGCCGCGCCGCGAAACATGGTAGTTAGTAGCACCAGATTTAAGCACCTCGACATCCACAAGGCCACCTGGCTGTCCCCGGATCAAAAAACGCGAAACCAAATTGATCATGTTGTAATCGACGGAAGGCATGCCTCTAGTGTTCTAGATGTGCGTACATTTCGGGGGGTCAACATTGACTCCGACCATTATCTTGTTGCAGCCAAGATCCGCATGCGATTATGCAATGCAAAGAACATACGCACAAGAATGCAACGAAAGCTAGATGTCGCTAAGCTGCAATTACAACGGACTGCCGAAGCCTACTCCGCTCAACTCTCGGTTAAGCTCAACCAACCAACCTCTGAACCCGACGACGCCGGCGGACTTTGGGCGCATATATCCCACTCCATGCGTGCTGCCGCTGAAGAAGTCATTGGTTTCCGGCGCCCGCAACCTCGGAACCAATGGTATAATCAGGAGTGTCGCATTGCGACTGCAGTAAAAAACGCCGCTTATAGAAAAACGCTGCAGTCAGCTGCAACGCGAGCCGTGCGAGAAAACTACCGCGAAAAGAGGAAGGAAGAGAGGCGCCTTTTCAGACGCAAGAAAAGAGAGCAGGAAAAGCGTGAGCGTGAGGAACTAGAGGTGTACCAAAGCAAGAAGGATGCACGAAAATTCTATCAACAGGTTAAGCGTCTAACCCAAGGTTTCAAGCCCGGAGCATCCACTTGTAGAGACGAAAATGGAGATCTGAATACGGATACGCAGTGTGTGCTGAGATTGTGGAGACGGCACTTCTCCAATTTACTTACTGGCGACGATTCACCAATGCCGCCCATAGAGAGCACAGTGCAGAGCTACCAATCAACAATGACGGAGTGGAAGTACCACCACCTATCCATGATGAGGTTCGAGTTGCTATCCAACGACTCAAAAACAACAAAGCAGCGGGTGCTGATGGCCTGTCAGCTGAATTGTTTAAAACCGGCGGCGATGAATTGATAAGGAGCATGCATCAGCTCATCAGCAAAATATGACTAGAAGAAAGCATGCCCGACGATTGGAACCTCAGCGTACTGTGCCCTATACTTAAGAAAGGAGACCCTACAATCTGCGCTAGTTATAGAGGTATCAGTCTTATTTCCATCGCATATAAGGTTCTCTCAAGCGTACTGTGTGAAAGATTAAAGCCGATTACAAAAACACTGATTGGACCTTATCAGTGTGGCTTTCGACCTGGTAAGTCCACCATAGACCAGATTTTCACGCTACGACAAATCCTGGAGAAAACCCACGAAAACCAAATTGACACACACCATCTCTTTGTCGATTTTAAAGCTGCGTTCGATAGCCCGAGAAGGGATTGCCTATACGCAACAATGTCTGAGTTCGGTATACCTGCAAAGTTGATCAGACTTTGCAGAATGACGTACGTCAGAAATGAGCAACACACGCAGCTCCGTCAAGGTAGGAAATGACCTCTCCGAAACCTTCAATACCGAAAGAGGTTTCAGGCAAGGCGATCCACTGTCTTGCGATCTCTTTAACATCATCATGGAGGGGATCGTGCGAAAGGCCGGTGTGCATCGTAATGGCACCATTTTCTACAAAGGCGTCCAGCTCCTTGCGTACGCTGATGATATTGATATTGTCGGCAGAACCAAGAGAGATGTTACCGCTGCTTTCGCCGCTATCGAAAAGTAATCAGCCAAAGTGGGTTTGACGATAAATGAGGGCAAAACAAAATATATGCTGTCTACAAACAAGGGAGCTCGGCGTTTAGACTCCCACGTTTCATCCGGCAGCTATAACTTTGAAGTAGTCAAGGAGTTCGTTTACCTTGGCACCGCCATTAATACCAAAAACGAAATCAACTAAGTTCCAGAGCCCTCTCTCGATCGACAAAACTAACACTCTACAAGACGCTCGTTCTACCTGTGCTGCTTTATGGCGCTGAGGCATGGGTAGTTTCGCAAACTGACGCAGCCGCTCTGGGGGTGTTCGAGAGAAAAGTTCTTCGCAAAATCTTCGGTCCTGTTCGAGTCGGCGATGACTATCGCATCCGAATGAACCACGAGCTGTATGAGCTCTACGATGACATTGACGTAGTTCGGCGTATAACTGTGCAGCGACTACGCTGGCTGGGTCATGTCCATCGTATGAACGACGAAGCTCCAGCGAAAAAGGTGCTCGAGGCGAGGGTCGCTGGTCAACGACGACGAGGGAGACCATGCCTCCGATGGATGGACCAGGCTGAGGAAGCCCTAACCGCACTTGGTGTATCCGATTGGAGAAGGCGCGCGCAAAGCAGAGGCGCCTGGCGAGAGCTGATGAGGTCGGTTGAAACCCGGACACGGGTTGTTACGACCAACTAAGTAAGTAAGTAGTAAGATAAAGGTTGTTCTTGATAATTTACAAAAATTTCATTTGCGTGCCATGATATTTACAGCTATGGTCATTAAACTTACAATACCGAATATTTATGTGAGATGAAATTCACTCAAGTTGACTCAAGTTGCGTTTATATTATATGTTGTTGTTATATTCATTTATGACGTTAACGTAACATTCATAAATCATTTAAGATATTTCGTTGAAAAAAAACTAAGGAATACATTGATACTAAGCTCATTTCATTTAACTACTTTCTGTTCTTATTTTTTTTGGATTAAAAAAAAAATATCAAATCCGTATACTTTTGTGAGTGACGTTGTGAAATCTTTACGCTCTTTCTCTCTACACACTCATTAAAAGATTAGCTTAAACGTGTTAGCGCTGCTCATTGATACAGAGAAAATGTTCGTGGTGAAACCGTGTACCTCTGTGGCCTGTTAGCATATAATTATTTTCCATTCATAACTTCCATCACTGAACTGATTCCAAAAAGTTTATTTTATTTGTCATTGTCTCTTTAAATTTTTATTTCAATGCAAGAAACTGCTTCAAAATAATTATTATATAGTTTAGTTTTAGTTAACAAATTCAAACATTTATTGAGAAATAAAAAATTTCGTGTTACATTTTTCTGTTACATTTTTTAATTTTTTCGTTTTTGTAAAATTTGGGGAGTGAAACTGCACTTTATGTGTTTATTTTTGCAATTACATTTTTTGAAAATACAACTACAAATTCTCAATTGGGTCCATTTCTCAAAAAATAAAAAAAAACAAATAAAAATTAAAGACAAAAAAAGAATTTTGTTTTCGAAATAGATCCGATAAAAAAGATTATCAACCCAAGTGTTTCTCTTTGGGTCATTAAAAAAAAAACACATTTGAGTATAATTTTAGTACAAAACAAGTTTTCTTGGACAAATTCCCATAGTTATCCTTGTTTTTAATTTTTAACCCATTGAAAATCCTGACTTCGTTCCTGCACTGTGTGCACTGAAAAAAAATCTTAACGTAAAACAACAATAAACTTATGTTAATTTTTTTCAATGGCTTCGGCAATTTGATGCCTTCCAAGCACTTGAATAAAACAACCAAGTTTTATTTGTTGATCTGTTGAATTCTATTTGAATGACAAATAGTCGATACTTTGTTCAATTTAACATATATGTATATGTTCTATTTAAGTTTTTTTTTATAATTTTACACAAGTTTAAGCTATGATTAAGTCAAATTTTATACATAGCTTTTGTGAACTTTAACAAGAAATTTCTCAATTCAACGTCAACTTTATAATTCAAACAATTTATTTTTGTAGAAATTATCGAAGCTTGCATTTTAAAAACATTAGTTGCACAAATACTTTTGTCATTATACACTAGTTTTGCAACTCAGTACGTTTTTCTTTCACAAAAGCCAACTTGTATGTTCTTACTATGGTTTTTTCTTTCGGTGTAATATTAAAAACGTAAGTACGGCTAATAACTAATGTTAAAATTCTTTGACATAAATCGTTAATTATAGAAATCATATAAAATTCAAAAGCAAGTGGATTAGTTTTGAAGACGAGACGCATACTTTTTGCTTTTTCTTCTTGACTGTCTCTTTAGAGAATTGCCCACTATCGGTAAATTTATTCGCTTGCTTGCCCAACCCAATGAAAAATTCGTTCTAAAGAATATTTTCATTTTGAATGTCCTGCCATTTCAAATCATAAAATTTTAGCATTATCAGTAGCATTTTTTTTTTAGTAACTTCGTTTCAAGCACATTTCAAATATTTTCAATTCTAAGTTTTTGAATTGACACTTTTAAGCAAAAAGTTGCTTTCTTTCATTACCATTTTCTTTTTTTCATTACCATTTTCTATTCGTTTAAAATTAATTGCCGCTTCCATTAATGTCTGCCATGTCCATGCTTCAAGTGTGTTTTTCTATTTTTTTTTTTTTTTGTTCATTGTGGTTGGGAAAACATATACTGCTTGCCTGCCTATCCGCCCTTCATCATCATATCAAATCTATGCTGTCAACGACACATTCATTCAACCCACCATCGTATTAAATATTTGTTCATTGAACCAACTATCTCTTCACCCAAACCCATCAACATTTATTTCAATACTTATCCAACCATATAGCCATGCATCCATCAAGCAATTCATTTTATCCTCCCATACGTTTATCTATTGGCAAAAATCATTCATTGCACACCCTACACTTAAAAGACAGATATTTATGGACATGTTTGAGCTTTGGTAACTAATTTAGTATGCTTAGAATAGTATTAATTATATAGCTGGCATTCAAACCCTTAAACGATTTGTAGGCAGTTCAATTGCTTAAATTTAACTAACGAGTCTTATCTTTTCTTGCTTTGACTCAAAAAGTTTGATCAATTTTAAACCTACGCTTTTTTTTTTTTTGATATTAGTTTTTAAACATTGAACTACACAGTTCATAAAAGGAACTAGCATCGAGCGTCTACCTTATTTGGAAACAGAACTTGTTATTTAACATGTAAATAAAATATATAATTTGAAAAGCTGCAATTTAACTCGAAAATTATATAATTACCAACAAATAGCAGACATGGATAACGCAGCGCAATTCTGTGCTATTCTGCGCTAATACACAAATTCAAGCGCAGTTTACTGTATCAGTGAAATGCGTTAACCCAATTGCGCCATGACATTATGTTAAATGTTATAACTCACGTTTCAACAGAACTTTATCGTGCACTATTAGATTTTGAGTTAGATAATGTATCGAGGTATGAGGGAGATTTGTTTTAGTTTGATGGGTTGGGTAGCACATTGAATTATGTGTTGAAGTGAGCGCAATTTCGCTTCACTTAGAAAATATACCTGCGCTCTGCTGTAGCAATATGTTTCATCAAAAAAGGTTATTATAATTAATATTGGTCTCAAATGCATTTACAAGAGCTTAATCAATTTGAAATCAACACGAATAATGTCGGAATGATGTAATTCACCAAAAATTAACATATCTAAAATTCAAACATGCAATTAAACTGTACTTCACTAAAGGTGGATACAACACTCAAAAATCGATACATACTACTTTCTGGTCTGCAAAAAAGTTGGATTCACGTTAAATAAAACAAGGTTAAAATAATGAGCAAGAAACTATACATTTTTACTACTGCGATAGAGCGTACCTTTTATTAAAAAAAGTGTATCAACACAATAACGCAGTTAATACTACAGCTCAATAACGCAATGCAGCGCTACGTTACTCACGCCTAGTTTATAGCACTATACTAACTCTCTCTGTTACACTATTTATAATACCCTAGCAAGTTCTGTCGGCACATATTCCCCTGACACCAGCACCGAATTTTGTTTTCTAACCCAGTTCAATGATAAAAGTATATATATATATATATATCGCTGCTGATTCCGTGTGTCAAAGTGTATGTTTCATAGCGTTACTTGCTTCGTGCATAATTTTATTTTTTGTTTTTATTACTTATTTGACGTCAGGATGCTTACATCCTTTTTATAATAAAAGTGTTTTCTTTTTTTTTTTTTTAATTAGTGATGTGTTCGTTTAGTTTCCCCCGCCTGTCTTAGTTGGGCGAAATATTTACGTCAAGATTAATAGTTCAGTTTAGCTGATGGCCTCATTCCACGCCTAAACGTACACTATGTTATTTTTATTTTCTGCTTTATTCTTGATGGAATTTCGTTTTTATTTATTTCCCTTGTTTTTTTTTTGTTTTTTTTTTTGTGTGTTCTTGTTCTATAATGTGCTGTTATTATTTTTATATATGTATATAATTTTATTTATTGCTTTACACTGCGGAAGATTAATCGATTATTTGCTTTGATTAAGCGATTTTGTTGACTCATTAGCAAAGTAGAGAAGCGCAAATGATGTTGTCTATCTTGCTACTCCCTCTCTGTCACTTCAAAATACGCTGTCTCTACCTCGTGAACATGTTCAATGAAGCATGCATATTTATGCGGTTGCTGTAATTAATGATTTAATTTTGCAATGACACTTAATGCAAGAAAAGGTTGGAGTTGGAAAGGGGCTGCTGTCAATGTTCTTAGTTTGAAACGTTGTCGTGATCGTGGTTTAATGTCAGTCGAGTGAGTTCAGAATAGAAAAGCTTAAATTTTATGCTAATTTTAATATTTAAAGCAATTATTTTCTGAAGTAAAGCATTTAAATTGAAATAAAGCTTATAAATATAGCTTTATTTATTCAAAACAATCCTGCAGTTTTATAAAAAAATTAAAGATTGATTAGTTTTTCACTGTGTTGCTATGAAATTGCATTGTTATAGTGTTGTCAGTCCCATTGCATTATTGGAATGGAACATCGATATGATATCAGAACTATTTTGATTAGAAGTATAATATGGCGGTATCTTGATTGAGCAAAATTTTCAAGTCTTTGAGAAATTTTTTAAAATATTTTCAAATATAATACTAATACTAATACTAATACTAATAATACTAAAGTGAAAGTGATATTAATATTGCTAATGATAGTGATAGTAAAAGTAAAAGTAATAGTGATAGTGATAGTGATAGTGATAGTGATAGTGATAGTGATAGTGATAGTGATAGTGATAGTGATAGTGATAGTGATAGTGATAGTGATAGTGATAGTGATAGTGATAGTGATAGTGATAGTGATAGTGATAGTGATAGTGATAGTGATAGTGATAGTGATAGTGATAGTGATAGTGATAGTGATAGTGATAGTGATAGTGATAGTGATAGTGATAGTGATAGTGATAGTGATAGTGATAGTGATAGTGATAGTGATAGTGATAGTGATAGTGATAGTGATAGTGATAGTGATAGTGACAGTGACAGTGACAGTGATAGTGATAGTGATAGTGATAGTGATAGTGATAGTGATAGTGATAGTGATAGTGATAGTGATAGTGATAGTGATAGTGATAGTGATAGTGATAGTGATAGTGATAGTGATAGTGATAGTGATAGTGATAGTGATAGTGATAGTGATAGTGATAGTGATAGTGATAATGATAATGATAATGATAATGATAATGATAATGATAATGATAATGATAATGATAATGATAATGATAATGATAATGATAATGATAACGATAATGATAATGATAATGATAATGATAATGATAATGATAATGATAATGATAATGATAATGATAATGATAATGATAATGATAATGATAATGATAATGATAATGATAATGATAATGATAATTATAATGATAATGATAATGATAATGATAATGATAATGATAATGATAATGATAATGATAATGATAATGATAATGATAATGATAATGATAATGATAATGATAATGATAATGATAATGATAATGATAATGATAATGATAATGATAATGATAATGATAATGATAATGATAATGATAATGATAATGATAATGATAATGATAATGATAATGATAATGATAATGATAATGATAATGATAATGATAATGATAATGATAATGATAATGATAATGATAATGATAATGATAATGATAATGATAATGATAATGATAATGATAATGATAATGATAATGATAATGATAATGATAATGATAATGATAATGATAATGATAATGATAATGATAATGATAATGATAATGATAATGATAATGATAATGATAATGATAATGATAATGATAATGATAATGATAATGATAATGATAATGATAATGATAATGATAATGATAATGATAATGATAATGATAATGATAATGATAATGATAATGATAATGATAATGATAATGATAATGATAATGATAATGATAATGATAATGATAATGATAATGATAATGATAATGATAATGATAATGATAATGATAATGATAATGATAATGATAATGATAATGATAATGATAATGATAATGATAATGATAATGATAATGATAATGATAATGATAATGATAATGATAATGATAATAATAAGTAACTATAAGTATCAATGATAGTAATAATTATAGTAATTGTGAAAAAGTTGGTAAAAGCGATATTTAAGGGTTTTATTCAAAAATTTTATTAAATAATTTCACAACAAAAATCGTTGTTTTGACCTTTGGTGCCTCATGCACAGCTCACAAAGTTGGAAAAATTGTTGAAATAGCTCAGCTGCAACAATAGAGACCAACAAAAATGCAAAAAAAATTTAAAGACATTTATAAATAAAATTAGAATTTTCACAATTTTCATCTATTTCTGTAACAATCTGTTGGTCGGGCGGGCATTTATTGCTCGCGACATAAGCAAATTCATTGCCAACAGACCGGCCGGCCGGTCACTAAAAAAACACAACAAATAAGGCACAAAAGAGAAAAAACGTTTACTGCAAACACTTGCAGCCGTTTAGTCGCCAGCCATATAAAATTGCCAGCAATTGTTGCTACAGCTAAATGTACAACATGTATTGCTCGAGTGTTCGAGTGCATGAAAAATAATTTTTGCAATTCAGCAAGCAGCAGACCGTATACAATTAAACTGAAAATAAAAGTTATAGAAAAAAAAGCAAACATTTTATTGGAGCTGCAACTGCTGCTTGTTGCTGCTATTGCTGTTGTTAACCGCTACCAGTGCAATACAAGTTTTTAATTTTCAATCCGCTCGCAACCATCAAAAACATTTGTGGAAAACATAGTGGAATCCACTTGGTTTTTTTATTGCTTTTGCAGTCCGCTCTTAACGCTCCAATATGTCGTCCCAATTGTCATCGGTACTCAACAAGAACAACAACAACAACAACAGCATACTACATATGTTGCTCATGACAAAATTAAACAATCTCTAAATTGGATTTAATTAAAATCATTTAATTTTGTATTTATTTGCCGCGCGTTGACGTTAAGCGAAAAAACGTGCACAGTGACAGCTGCTGCTGCTGCTGCTTCTACTTTGTTGCAGCTTCTATTAAAGCTGAGTTGATCTCGTCTTGATGCAAAATGATGCAATAAAACATTGAAGTATTTAAGGTGCGCTAAGAGGTGGCTGAACAATGATGCAGCGTAATTGCAGCAACGTTTAATTGATTTAATTTGAAAACTAATTGTTTGGACTTTTTTCCGCAAAAAAAATTATTATCTAATAGATAATAAAATCTGTTGATGATAACTTGGTTTGTGGATATTTAGAGTGTTGCCATAAATTGCATTTTGTCATCAAATAAAAGATTTTTCAACACATTACGTGATAAGTTTTTGTGAAATATGATGTTATTGTGTTAGAGTTAATATTTATAATGCAAAATTTTAAATTTTTGGGGGGGTGGGTGGTGCTATTTCAACCCCTTTATATAATTTAAGGGGCAACAATGATGTTAAATATTTTGGCCAAGCACTTTGCAACAACTTTGCTAAAAGCCGCAAAATAATATTAAGCTATGTTAAGCAGTTAGAAGAAATGAAATGAGCAAATCATACATTAAATTTGACCTTGACAAAAAAACACATATAGAAGCAAGCCCAGGAAAATCTAGTAGTGGTTAATTTTTGTGAGCCATTGACTAACAGATACAATTGTGATTTTTCCAGTTATTTGTTGCTGTCGCACACTTTGTAATCAACTACCAATATAGCAAATTTTGTTTTGTGGACAACAGCAACATTTAAGTATAGCTGTCTGTCAACACGACATAAAGTGAAAAATTTCGAAAAAAGGAGCTAAATAATTTGCATCACAATATGTGGCGTGCTGTGCTATCATTAAGCAAAAGATATCACGCAGACTCACACAAACAAATACTCACACACACACACACACCCATCCACCCGCCACATTTAAATAAAGCACCATGTATGCAACCGCGTGCTCATCACTGCAACAAACAACGGCAACATTAAACGAATAAACAACAACAAAACTCAGACAATGTTGCAAACAAAACATTTTATATGCTGCTCATGCTAGTCGTAGGGGGAGGAGGAGAGATACAAAAAATTTTGTCTTAATTTTTGATTGTTTCAAAAACAAACGGAATAAAAGAAAAAAACAAATAAACAAAAAAGTGTTGCTTGTTTTCACATTTTTATTTGGAACACAAACAGCGGCAGCAACAACCATTTTTTCCGCTCTTGTTTGCTTTGTATTTGTGCATGTTGCACGTTATTGTTGCCAAAGCTTATGTTGACGATGATGATGATGATGATGATGATGATGTATGTGCTGCATGCAGTATATGACGACAACAATGATTTCTTCTGCAGCGCTTTGTTATTCTGATATTTTTGTTTCAAAATTTTTCTTTTAATTATAATTTTTTTTTTTTTTTTGCCATTGCTGTGTTACTTTGCCTTTATTTTGTGCAACTCATGTTGTTGAAGTTGTTAATTTTTAATTCTTGCGCGTACAATCCACAATTCAACACAAACACACACATACACACTCACAACTTTGCCAGAATTGTAAGTTGCTTGCGAAAAAGTTGTTTGTGCTTTAAAATTTAAATAAATTCAAATATATTCATAATATTTAGACAATTTTAGTAACTCTTGGCATATTTTTAGTTTATATTTATTTTGGACATTTAATGATCAATGGTGGAGGAGGGGGTGGAGTCATAAAAAAAAGATTTTTCAAAATAATATATGTATGGTAATGAAAGGCCCCTATAGGAACAAACTAACTTGTTTTTAAAAACAACTAATTAAAAAACTAATTTAAAATAAACTAGTATATGAAGTACTTTGAATTATATTAAGGCGGCATCCACTTCAATTCTAAATAGTTTTTATTGCATTATATATGAAGTAATTGAAATACTACTTAAAAACAAGTGGTTGATAAACTACTTTGAATTATGTTAAGGCGGCAACTACTCTGATTTTGCCATGTTTTAATTGCAAATTTTTATTAGATTACAAGTTTATATATATTTAAGCATGTTATTTCATTAAATATTATTAACTTTTAATAATTCATTAAATATTATTATTTACGACATTGAGCTGCAAGACAGACGTGGTAAACACACTTTAAAACTGATAAACTGCCTCAAACCCCTGTGAAACGATTAAAAATTCTTTATTATTTAAGATATTCAAATTACAAGCTGGTACTGTTTAGCAAACATTGCACAATTTGGACTCTGTACGGAAATTGATGCATTGCTTAACCATGCAGCAAACACCTCATCACTTCAGTAGTAAAGACGCAAGCCTTTCCCTACGTAGCGTCGAGTCTGTTTCATCACTTCATTGCGATTGACACTTAAAAGAAGCACTAAGCAAAATATCGGTGTGTCCATAGACCATGACTGATGGCTGACACTCTTGTTTAGCTCATATTTTGAAATGAAGCATCAAAAAGCTGGCTCGTGTAAATAACAGGCGCAGTATCCACACAATTCCGATCAATTAAATCGGCACCTTCGCTCATGTTTCCGGGCGGTGGAGTGCCCGTTTTTGAAAACTGCTTCCGTGGTACGCATGCTCACATATAAGCGCAGAGTTCCTCCAGCTTCTGAAACTATCACCTGTTGGAAGCAGAAATAGTCCAATGAAGAAATGAATAATGAAATTATATCTAACCTCGCATCGAACTTCTGTTGCGCTCCTTGAATGTAATTACTAGTCCTTTTTTCAATTAACTGGCAATGAAGTTTGGCATGAATCACTTTTGAATTATTTTAAAATCAATTAAAACACCACAAACACCGACATTTCACAATTTTCCATTAAAAAACTTTTTAACTTTGTTCACATTTTGCTTTCAGATTTTATATTTCAGAATTTATTTGTGTCGACCAGGCATGATTTTTTGGTATGATTTATGTATTTTTCAAAACAGTCAAATAAATGATCTCTTTGATGTATAGAAATTTAAAATGTTTGTGCTTTTAAAATCATCTTCAGTAAGTGGAATATTAAATAGTTTTCAATTGGTTATTTTAAAGTAATTAAAAAAATTATTTAAATTTAACTAGCTTAACAAGTAATTGAAAATATATGCAGACGAAAGTCAATTGATTTATTTAGCGGACATCACCATACAAAATATGTTAGTTCGTTCTATGGAAAAAACGTCAGAATTTCAACTAGTTGTGATTGAAAAAAAACTACTTTTTCAACTACTTTTAAATTAGTTGTTTTTCCTACAGGGTCGTAATAGTAGTATAACTTGTAATATTCTTGTAATAGTTACTATAACTTGTAAAAATATTTGTAATTGCATTTTCGTAAATATTGTGTGCAAAATCTATACTTATAACAA
Organism: Coremacera marginata; assembly: GCA_914767935.1. Classification (NCBI taxonomy): domain Eukaryota; kingdom Metazoa; phylum Arthropoda; class Insecta; order Diptera; family Sciomyzidae; genus Coremacera; species Coremacera marginata. The sequence continues at coordinate 157,210,008 of OU612045.1, forward strand.
CAATTTTCTGTTTGTTTGACCGCAAAACAAATTTAAGCCGCTAAACAGATTTTGTTCAAATTTGACACACACATAAACCTCGCCTACACCGAGAAAAAAAGCTTATGTTAAGTTAACAAAAAACGTTGTATAATTTATAAGCTGGCTTTGGTAGTTTTCAGCCTCCCAGTTTCATATATATATACTTGCCAATTTTTATTTGTGCGATATTATAAATTATTTAAAAATGCAAAGTTTCAGAAATATATACACTTTTTCCGGGTTTTGGTTTTTTTTTTAATCGAAGCTTTTTACGCCTTGTTCTGTGATTTGCTTGACTGCGATTTTAGTAATTCTGGCATTTTTTGAGCTTATACCGTCTTTCTTTGAAATTAATGTCTTCTTTGCTGCTTGCGTTTATTATAAGAAGAACATTAAATTAAATTAAATATCAAATCTTAAAATCTTTCCTTCGCCTGCCTTGGGGATTTGAACCCACATCCACCGATTAAGAGCTCACTATACTACGCATCAAGCCTTTCGTTACGCAGAGTCATTGATTCAGTATTGATTACAACTGAAGCTATGCTGCAGCACAACACAATAATCTACAAATAGATTTTTTTTGTATGGCTATCAACATATTACTGTGATATACTGCATCTGTTAATATAGCATCTGTTAACATAGCTGCAGTTATATCAGCCACCAGTAACAAGGCTGTTTGGATCAGTGGGTAGAACGATGGACTGGGCATCGAAACGTTCACGATCGATTCCCACGACGGGCAAAGAATTCTATTTTTCTTTTCTTTTTGTTGATGAAATGTAATAAAATTCACTGGTGTGAATATTAACGTGTGTTTTTTTATTTCCTTTATATTATTTTTGAATTTAAAAGTGGTTTTATTACAAAAAAAAAAACATTAAATTATCAAATCTATCCTTCTCTCGTGTGTCTAATGACGGACCTGTGTTTCTTTTTTTTGTAGAAAAAAATCTCAAAACTATGCTTAAGCCATCCATGCTTGTTTTGTTTTTATTTTGTATTATTGGATTTTGGGATTAGGTTGGTCAAATATTTTTTTGGCAGGGTATCGAAGTATGTGCTTTCAAAGCAATGTATTAAACAACAAATTGCTTGGGAGAATTTACCAAGTCGACTTAGGTGATTTAACTATTGCTTTTTTTCTCGGTGTAACTCCCATACAAAGTGACTTTATTTTAACGGAAAAATCTCTTAAAAGTCTACAAAAAATAAAGAATAGAAAAAGAAAGTATGGTTTGGAAAAGAAAATCTTTTCGACCTAAACTCATTTTACACCGTTTTTTTTTTGACTTCCACCAAATTTTGTACATAAATTCTTTGGTATAGTGAGTAGTGAGTAGCTTAGAAAAGTGGGTGGAATAAGATAAGGGAGCGTGTTACTTTAGTGTGAATACTTTATCTAAATAAATATCTGTACCATGGTATCAATATGTGGCATAGGAGTTGGTAGGAACTGTCCCAAGCAACATGCAAGACCTGGACGTGACTAGAGAAGGGGAGTAAAAATGTCCTTTGAAACCCATATCTCAGAGTTTAGATTCTCAGATAAAATTGAGTTTTCTGACCTACCAAAATATATGAACTTTGTTGGATATATGCTTTAAATTTCTGAACTTAAAATATTTATTTAAAAAAAAATCGAAGCCTAAAAAATGAAAAAAGCTGAATTGACAAAAAAAATCCTGAGGTAACAAATTACTCTATGTGGCAGCTAAGGGTAAAATTAAATTAAGCGTGTGACAAAAATATTTTTGCAGATTATACATAAACATTTTATAGATGGCTAAATACTTCGAATATACTTTAATACGGTAGTGGGGGGGAGGGGGGGTATTTAAGCTTCTGTACGCTGCCGAACTTACTAGTTTTTATAACGTACTTTAATTATAAAAAATATATTATATACCCCGATAATGGTAACATAAACAATAAATCCCTGCTTTTCACTAAAATATTCGGACATATTTTAAAAAACAATTGAATAATTTTTAGTACTTTTGAAATATGCTTCATAATACAAGAGCATTGATTTGTTTTTCATGGATTGATTGATTGATATTTATAAAATGCTTTTTGTTATAAATTAACTAATTAAAATAAACTATACAATGTTTCTTTTCATGTTCATGGAGGTCAATAGTTAAATCGAGTTAAATGGTGCTATAAACATGGCAAATTGTATGTTAAGTAAAATTATCATAAACTTTTTGGTTTGTATTATATTCAAGTAAAAAGTTAAAAAAAAAAACAAAATAGTCAAAATGTTCATGCTTTCAAATTTTAATGCAGGTCGTTTATTTTTATGATTATGTGTTTAGTTTTGCCAAATAAAATCTTATGGCAGTTGAGCAGCATTTAAAAAGTTTGCAACAAATACGAACATTTATTTTATTGTCGCTTTTGTTTTTTTTTTTTAATATTGTTTTGCTTAAATTATAGAAAAACGATTTCGCAGCACGACAAGAAAACTATAAAATTTTAAATGAAGTAAGTAGAAGCAAAACTTTTTCCTCTTAAAAATCGTGCAACAATCGTTGCAATTTATTACTTGCAAACTTAGAAATAAACAGAAACAAAACAACAACAACAATAGCAAAAAGAATCTCAATAGCTACACAAAAATGATAACTAAAATATTTCAAAGAGTTGCCAATTCAACAATAAGAACAGAAAACAACAAAATAAATAGAGACAAAAAAAAGAAACAGAAAAACAACGCATTCAACGTTTTCAGTTTTGATCATCAAATCAATTGGAAACGTTTTTCTATCTAAGCGACACTCTGTCACAGCAGGGTGTTGTTGTTGTTGTTGTTGCTGTTGCTGTTGCTGTTGCTGCTGCCGCAGCCAGAGGCAGTAACTTAAGTTGTACTCTAGGGGAACTTTAGAAAAGAGGGTGTTGAACGGTGGTCAGCTATCGATTAGGGGGAGACTTCAATCACGTTTTTCTACCGAATCGAGTAACGAAACGCAACACAAATAAATGCAATGCAGCAGAATGACTTTAAATTGAATTTAAATTGAATGCAACAGCAAGCGGAACAGCAACAAAAACAAGAAACGCACGACAAGACAAAAAACTAAATATTTATTGTAGCTGAGTGAAGTGCAGAAAATAGATAAAAATAAAATACCAAATATATTTAAGAAATAGCAACAATAAAGTTGAAGACAAAAAGTTTGAAATGCAAGCAGCAACTGAGATGCAAATGATTCACGCGCAATCTAATCAGAAGCACAATAGAGTGAAAATTGTGCAGAAAAAAAAAAAATCATATAATAAAAGCTTTAAAAAAAAAAGAAATCTTTTTATAGAGCTATAAAAAAGTTTATCATAAAATAAGTCAAGTGATTTCAAGCTGTTGTTGATGATTTTGCAACATCTGCCACTTGAAATGACACTTCAAGGACGCATGCAATATTACTACTACTCTCTTAAATTCTTGAAAACATCCAATTAGCGAAGTAAGTCCCACTACTTCCGTTTACATTCTACTTCCGTTAATATAGGCCAACTGGAAAAAAATTAAAACTCTCACTGAAAAGTCTGAATTATTATTAGATACCAAATAAGACGATGTAGAGAATTTCCATAACTGGTGCTCTTACTGTATTTTTTAACATTTTTTCTAAACTAATGACAACTATCATTTGCGAGCGATGCAGGTTAGAATCGAGATTTTACTCAAAAGGATCAACGGGCTATTGCAATGGTTGATCATGCGGTAAGCACATCAACACCTTGCCTTGAGCCAATCAGTAGAGTTAAAGTTACCACTTTAACCCATCTTGCAAAGGTGTATCGCAAATTCATATGAAGGTCTATTTTCCGAAGAGCAATTTACCCAAAAATAATGGCTATTATAGAGAGGTCCTATAACAATGCCAGTTGTTTCATTCTACATATTGAACAGCTATTCGACTATGTATTACGAAGGGTAACATGTTGTGAGATAAACCGATATTCTGCCCCTAATCCTTTTTTAATGGTGCTTTGCAAGATACTGACTGCAGTGGTAGAAAACCATTTGAAAGGCTGATTAATTTTGACTATGTCGATGATATTTGTTGTGTGCCAAGTACCAGTCCGAAAGTGGAAACAATTAAGGAGTTTCAAAAATTTTACTAAACAGTGAGTTTTGTAGCACTAATCGAAGAGTTAAATAGTTCCAGTGCTGATAGTATCAGTATCGTGGATAGATGGAGTTTCGTGCTGATTTTGGTAGCTTAATGACACAATTAGGTCTGAATCGGTCGGTGTGGAGTTGCGCAATAGTACAACCGGGTGGTCATTTCTTTAATTTATCAGAGAGCTTAGATGGGTATCGATGCTTCCACCAGTAAGTGTGGCTGCTGATTCCGAAAAGTTCCACTCACGATAATAAACCCGGGCTAGATGTTTATTTATTTATTTATTTATTTGTAATTCATCAATGGAAAAGTTTCCTTACTGACTACAATTAACATAAAGAAAAAAGTGTAAATTTAATTAAATATAAATAAAAATATTAATTAAAACATACATAACAGTTTTAAACATATCAACGATAACAGCCGTTTAATAAATTTTTTAGAACCAATTTTGAGCACGAAAAATCAATTTCAATTTCTTTAGATAGCCTGTTAAATTCAATTAAGGCACGATTTAAAGGAGCGTTTATTGCGTAGTTAGTTTTTATCATTCCGACGTAAAATAAATCATAGAACCTGAGATTTCTAATAGGAATATTAAAATTAATCGCCCCTAAAAGACGGGGGCAATCAATAGTGCTACTAATTATATCAAAAATGAACATTAGAGAAAGTATTGTTCTTCTACTTTGCAATGTTTTTAGATCTATAAGTAAACATCGAGCATTATAAGAGGGAAGAGGATCACTAGGGTATAAAGATCGTAAAGCATAACGAGTAAAAATTTTTTGTAAACGTTGCAAGCGATTAATATGGACAGCATAATATGGGTTCCAAATTAATGAGGCATACTCAAGTCTAGATCTGACCAAAGAAGTATAAAGAGTTTTATGCGTGTACGGGTCCAAAAAGGCGGTACTATTTCGTCGCACAAAAGCCATCATGGCATACGCTTTCGGGAGAATAAAATCAAAATGATTATAAAATGTAAATTTGGTATCAAAAATTACACCTAAGTCTGAAATTCTATCCACTTTCTTCAATACAGATGTACCGATGTGATAAGACGTATTGAAGATATTTTGTGACTTAGAGAACGTTAATTGGAAGCATTTATTAATATTTAGCGAAAGACGGTTTTTGTGGCACCAGGCATAAACATTAGACAGTTCAACCTGAAGAAAATCAGAGTCCGAAAGATTTTTTACTGCTGTGTATATTTTAAGATCATCTGCGTATAAAAGATAATTAGCATTAGCAAAACAAGAACTTATATCGTTAATGAACAATATAAATAGCAGTGGTCCCAAAATACTCCCTTGAGGAACTCCCGATGAAGCATAGAAAGGGGCTGATTTAGCATTATCAACAACAACAGTACAAGATCTATTTGTTAAATAGAATCGTAGCCATTGTAATAGATGTGAATGAAAGCCTAATTTGGCTAACTTAAGTAATAAAATAATGTGCGACACTTTGTCGAATGCCTTAGAGAAGTCGGTATAAATTGTATCTACTTGATATCCGATCCGAAAGGCAGAAATACAATCTTCAGAAAAAATAGCCAGATTAGATACAGTTGAACGTCCAGTAACAAAACCATGCTGATTAGGACAAATCAAGCGTTTAGCTACATGGTAAAACTTATCCTTAATGATGCCTTCAAAAAGTTTCGAGAAAGTAGATAATTTAGAAATAGGCCTATAATTAGATATATCATTTTTGTTCCCGTTTTTAAAAATTGGTGTTATTAAAGCAATTTTCCAGTCAGCAAGAAAAATTCCTGAAGCTAGAGATTTATTAAGAATAGCTTTAATGGGTTCCACTAATCCTAAACAATTTTTTAACAAAAAAGCAGATATACCATCAATATCTGTCTTCATTGATGGTTTTAAACCTTGAATACCTTTTATGACATCATCGGAGGATAATGCCAACGAACCAAAATCGAAAAAAGACTGAATATTCATGAGGAAGTCATCACAAATATCACCATCATAGGCAGTTTCAAAGTTCGACTGAAAATATTCAGCAAAAAGATCAGCCGCTTCATTCGCATTATTTGCTATTTTGCCATTGTAGAAGACAGCTGATGGTATACTAGCACTATTTTTTTTCGATTTAACAAATCGCCAAAAAGCTTTAGGGTTCGATTTTATATTAATTTCAAATCCCAGTATGTATTGGTTATACAAATATTTATTTAAAAAATTAAATTCCCTCATGTAATGCTTGTATTTATCATAAAATTCCGAATTATTGCTTCGCTTGTATTTCTTAAAAAACTTGTTTCTTAGGTTTTTTAGTTTTTTAAGACCCTTAGTAAACCAAGGAAGCTTAAAAGACGTGGCTTGAATCTGGGGAATGTTCTTATTACAAATCTCATTTACATTGGCCTTAAATTGAAGAAAACATTCTGAGACATCAGCACCGTTGAACATAGAGACCCAATCAAAATTATTAAAAATATTATTTAAAAGACTAAAATCACATAGATTATAATTGAAAGATTTAACATTATTAGCTTTATCCATTTGCAAAAATACATAAAATTCGAGTTCTATGGCCAACGGAACATGGTGCATGTCAGATGCAGTAATAGGAAAAGGATTTTCAGCGATCTTAAAATTGATATTATTGCTTATAAAAAACTAAATCTAGAATTCTATTAAGCATGTTAGCAACGTTATTAATTTGGACTAAATCACAACTTAAAAAGTTGTCAACAAGATAGATTTCATTACAACTGTTTACATTAGACGGAGTAAGAATAATTTCGTCATCAATATATGACCAACTCAATTTATTTAGGTTGAAATCGCCTAATACACAAAAGCAGCAATCCTCATTATTTAATGATAATCCAACGATGTTGTCAACATGAGCCATATAAAGAGTATCTGCGGAATTCGGAGGAATGTAAGATACGCAAATAAGCATCGATCCCGAAGTACACTGGAGTTTAACACACAGCTGATCCAACATAGAATCTGAATTTTGAAGCACAACGACAGAAGCATTTAATCTACGATTTACAGCAATCAGCACACCACCACCTCTTCTACAGCCAGTTTTTAACGAATCACGATCTTTACGACACGTATTATACAAATTTGAATCAAAAAACTCCTCATCAAAGAAGTGCGAATTTAGCCATGTCTCTGTGAGAACAACAACATCAAATTCAGCTAGACTACTATGCTGTAATATTAAGCTAGCTTTAGTTCTAATACCAGACATATTCTGATAATAGATATTAATAGCATTAGATTTATCTAAAAGTGCATTATCAGCAGCTAAGTTTCTTCCAATAGTGTCAGTTTTGCTAAACAAAGGTGTTGTTGTAATAGGTGTTGTTGTAATAGGTCTTTTTATTGCATTCGAATTCGTTGAAGCGGTGCTGCAATTATGTAAAGAGACTTCTTTGTGTGCTAATGAGTCATGACATTCACTCCCTCTTTTGGTAAAAAAGAAGAGAATTGCCGAACACGTAGATTTGCGGGCCATAAAGCAGAGTTAAATACTTTTTCATAATCATTGCTTAAAATTTCTAATTTAAAATTTACTCTTTTTAATGTGGTTTCATCCACACCTCTCTTCACGAGGCGAAAACATTTAATGTTGCTCTTATTTATATCAGTATGCGAAGAAATATAATCAATTACATTCTCAGCGGTGACCGATGGCTTAAAAGAAGAGAGATGCAAAAACTTCATAGGCGCAGCCACATCGAGCTCATTATTAACATTGTTGCCAACAATTCCAATGTTATGATTTATGTCGTTAAATTTCTTTTTATTATAGCGCATATTAACCGTTGTGTCGATCGTAGAGCCCACGGGTACATTTGCAACTTTAATTTTCCTGTATCTTCCAAACGGTTAGTCCGATTGACCTGAAATTTCATGATATCCTCAACCATACACTTTTGCATCATGTGGAAAAGTTTCATCAAGATTGGAGCAGCAGTTCAGTCGATACAGCCCAAATTCAAGTTAGTGGAATGGCGTCGACTGCTGATGTACCCGGGTACTTGTATGAAAATTCATACAAATATATAGAAATAAATGGCAAAGTTCACTTTATATTGCTATATCTTCCAAGCGGCTGGTCCAATCTTGATGAAACCATCAAGCTTAATGGTATCATAGAGCTCAAGAATCATAGCTTGGAAATATGTAATTGATATTGGTGTGAAATTTCAGGTCAATTGGACCAACCGTTTGGAAAATATAACCCAGTTACTAGAAAATGACCTAGCGTCAACAGCTGATGTACCCAGGTACTTCTATGAAAATTCATACAAATATATAGAAATAAATGGAAATATTTAGTTTATTTTATGGAAATTTGTTTATTTATTTATAGAAAATCATTATAATGAAAGTAAAAAATATATTTTATGAATTTTAGCAGCATCTGAGGCATTGTGGATGATCCTTCGAGTGCTCTGCGCACACAGGCTTATTACAAATTGCACATACTTTTCTCGTTTGGCGTTTTGCAATGCAAATATAGCAGTTTCCTTTTCTTTTTATGCGGCCAGAACTGTCACGTTCCTCTTCCTCTTGTGCACCAACATTCATCTTCAAGGGCATACCATATATGGCTTCCATAGCGTGTCTAGTAGAAAATATGCGCGTAATATGGCTATTGTCCGCTCTTATATCGATTTGTGGTCTGCATAACTGATCGCTGAGCTGCTGCAGAAATATCCTACGGCGGTTGGTAGATGGTTTTAGATGGTAGATATGCACGAAATTCTACTTCAGTTATAGGCACCCATATTCGTGGTTCCGCATCTGGATGCTGCTCATTGTACGCATCAAAAGTTTGCCTTGCCTTTCTATTTGATTCTCGAATAATTACATCACATATTTCATTTGACATCATAAGATTGAAGGTTTCTGCCATTGTCAAGCCATTTGTCGATGGCACTGGTCCAGGATTGCGACTTCTTAGAACGTTGTGCGCACGTATTCGTCCAGGTATTGGTGGTATTGACGACCATACATTGCCATCTCTTGCCGTATAATAATCACCAGTTTCAAGTGGCGGTTCTTCATACTCCTCGTCTGAATCCCTCTCGTCCTCTAGGTGATACACAATTTCCTGGACTTGTTCAGCGTCAGATGATTCACCACCAATGTCATCAATATTTCCTTCTAAGTCTTCTTGATCTACCGCTTGTTCGTGGTCACTCTCTTCAGAGTCAGAAGCCTCAACAAATGTGCGTATATAGTCACGCTGCTCCTCATACGGTAGTGCATTCAATCGACGCGGAGCTAGCCACTCACCATCTGCCATTTTATTTTCACTTTTTATATATTTGCCGCACAAAATAAATTTTTAGGTCTTTACACTTCAAAAATCGCACATAAACTGACTTATGCATACAAAACTACTCAAAACGAAACCTGCGCAAAAAATCATGTTTCTGCCTGCAAAACTGGTTGTGCAAGGGTAGGTAGGCAAGATATTCCCAAATACCCTTTTGTTCCTGTTAGTAGACGTGTTTTCCTACACATTCCAAAAAAAAAATGTTTACATTGAACAAATATTTTATGAGTTATAATTATTCTGCGCAGGTACTAAAAATAGCACTATGAGCAAGAGGGGTTGATTTTCAGTTCAAATATAACGGAATTTTGCGAATGAAAATTCAATGTTAATTATTTTTCTTGGTAAAAAGGGATCAAATTACAAGGATTAAAAAAGAATTTGGAAATTGTTAAATTTTTATGGATTTTGGCAATTCCCATTTTGGGTAAAAATGGATTATTTAGGTACCAAATTTTTTTTTTCCCAAATTATGATAAAAGTTTTGTTAACTAGACAATATTTCCAATAAATAAAAAAAAAAAAACCAGAAAATTACAAGAATCCACGTAGTAGTTAATATTTGTATATCAAAAGCAACTATCTGCCATACAAAACGTATGAAGTACCCGGGTACATCTACTGTCGATGTGGATAAAACCCAACAGCTGTTGACACAACGGTTAATCCACTCATTTGTAGGAGGCCTTAGAGTAGAAGGAGAAGAGAAAGAATCACCAGCAACAGCAGCAGCAGCAGCAGCAGCATATGACAGCGAGCGTGAAGAGACAGGTGGTGAGGAATCACGGGCAGCAGTTGTCGAGGGGGGCAGAGTTTGCGGCGCAGCATCGAGAGTACGAGAATATAATGCATTTGATGTCTCAAAACCGGTTTTCGAAGCGGATACAGGAATTGCATTGTTTTTGTTTGTACTATTTGCGTTGTCTTTATTAAAAGAGCAAACATTAGCAACTATATTCAGTGCCAAGATACAGTCGTACCTATAAATTAAATGTGGGGTCTGCCGAAACGGATCCGACATTGGACATAGACAGATCTTCTGCAAGTTAACTGTGGAGTATCCACTATTTCGTTACCAATAGACCTTTGACCTTAGACCAATAGATCTTGTTCCAAGTGTCGGTATTAATAGAAGATATGAGGTTAATTTCCCCGACTGTGTTCAATAGCATATTCCTGAGGAAATCGTTGGGGATCTTAAAATATGCTTTCTATACAGGCGGATCTAGGTCCTATTTTTCTTACTCGAGTTTCTGCACACGCTCATAGCCATGGTAAGAAAAACCAAATAAACTGGCTACACCGAAAAAAAAACTTAAGGCAAATTAACAATAAACTTATGCTAATTTATTCAATGGCTTCGGCAATTTTATGCATTCCAAGAACATGGTGAAGACAACAAAGTTTTACTTGTAGATCTATCGAATTTTATTTGAATGGCAAATTGTCGATATTTTGTACAATTTAACACATATCCGTGTCTATCCAAGTCTTTTGTATAAAATTTTACACAAGCATAAGTGATGATTTAATCAAATTTTATACATAGCCTTTGTGTATTTTAACAAGAATTTTCATTAACACTTCAAACAATTTATGTTATTTTTGTAGAAATTTTAGAAGTTTTCATTTTTAAAACAAATCTTCATACTTAAGATTTGTTGGTCACAAACTATGTATTTCCAAGCAGTTATCGTGGTATAAAACGAGTCAAAATAAATGTTAAAAGGTGAGAGAAAAGAAGACAGCGCAAATGGTGTTGGATTGGTTACAAACTGAGTAAACCAAACGACAGCATTGCAAAGCAGTACTTCAATGAATCCTCAGAGTGCATGTCAGGATAGAAATCCCAAAAAAAAAATCGTGTAGATCAACAGCGAGACACAGGAATACTTGGGTACAGCTGAAATATCTAGCCACAAATCAAACAAGATGGTAGATTTGTTGCCAACATATGACCTGCATAATGCGGTTTAAGGAAACATGATGATGACAAAGAATTAACCAACCAGCTCATTGAAGAAAAACACACCATCATTACAATCTATTTTAGTAATGATATTTTTGATCCAATTATACCAAACCCTCTCAAATGTAGTGATAAACTTCCGAAGATCCAGCGCTTAATTATTACCGATAATAGTTGTCCGTTGTAAATAATAAAATGTAAATAATAAATTTCGTTTATTATCAAATGTCACTGTAAACTTGCCCAATAATGAGTACCCTAAAATGATACGAAGCACTTTATATCACTCCTAATCGAGCTGATAGCAATACTAATTAGCACACAAGGTTTTTTTTCCCCAAAGTATGCATGGCTTCGATCTTGTTATATTAAGAAGTCAATTAAAACTCATTTGTTCTTAAGAACAAATTGACTCCTATACTTCACATATGGTTTTGTAAAATATTTTGTTATGACTTTTCCGTCACTAAGAACAGCTCTTTTTGATCTCATTCTATAGATAGAAAGCAGTATCTTTCTTTAAGCGCTTAAATTAGATGACAGTAGTTAGGTCTTGGAAATTCCCAAAAATGTTTCTAGAAATTTTAAACACAAGCACCTCACTTAATTTTAATCCAAGAATTTCATCGTAGTCTAATTTGGGATCTTTGAGGTATTACATGGGGTCCAACATCTTTACCATGAAGGAGCCATGCAACAACGTGCGTCTATTGTCATGCCAAAAATGGTTAAATTCAAGTCATCATGCGGGTGAAATTTAGGATCGCTATCAGAGTGCCATGACTGACACTGTTTGTACAACAGCTTGTACATTCCATTATGTCACCTCCCACGAGGAATATAGAGTTTTTGCGACAAGCAGAGTCGAAAGATTAAGGGTTGATTGTGGGCTGAAATGATGTAAGCAACATCCCTTCTATCACGTTCAAAAGACAAAAAGACGATAAAAGACTGGCTTGTCTTAGACTCAGTATTCTTATAGTACCACCACGGCTATTGGAAGGATTGATTGACTAGGATTGATAATAGAAGATAAGTATGTTTTAAAAAAAATTTTTGGAAGAAAAAAGTACTGAAGGTAGCTTGTACTACCCAACCCTTGACGGGCGCCCTTGGGAATACAATAAATAAAAACGTTTTTGTTTTATGAGAGTCCCCTTATTCAGCAAATTTTTTAATACAAATTTGATTGCATTCTTAGAGACACTGTTAACAAAAGACATTCCATGTTTGATGCTTCTTCTTAGCTCTCTTGAAAAACGCGTTCAAAATGCATTCAAAATAACTACTTACTTTTCGAAGGCATTTCAAAAAGTTTTGAAATTCAAATAAAGTTCCAAAAACAAACCCAACATTTAAAATAAATTTATTATATATATATTATATTATATATTTTATTTATATATAAAACTTAATTAAAGACTTTATTCATTAAAAGACTTCGATCTTTTTATTGAATGCCTCAAGGAAATCCTTCTTAAAAAAATTCTGGGAGCACTTCTATAGATGGCGAAGGAACTAGCATCTAGCATTTCTACCTATGATGTGCATATGTTAAAAGAATAAATGACAAAAAGAGTGCAAAAGAATGAAAAAGAAAGAATTTGGAAGCTCGTTTTTTTTTTTTTTTTTTTTTTAGGGGTCGTGGAGATAAGTGGTGAATATGTTCGTAAAAAATTAATATGGACAGTCTTACATTTCAGCTCTCGAGGAGCGACTCCTAGCCAGTTATAGGGCTATTCGTCGATTTTCCCCTCATATGTATCAAGTCTGGGACGTTCTTTTTTTATGGCAGCCCCCTTAAGGTTTGGAAATTGAGGGTAAGTATGTTGGAAGAAAATGTTGTGCTATGAAAAATATTAAGCGTAGTTGGGGAAAAAAATATTGGGGAAGGAAAAGTAATTGTGACCGGTCACACATTTAACCCCTCTCTAGGGGTGTCTCCTACTCAGAAAGCATTTTTTTCATAGATTTTATAAATTTGTTTTTAATATTATGAATTTTTCATGATATTTCACCAGAGTTTCTTACTAGTAGTGAACAGCGCTACTATCATTTCATGTTATGAACGAAATCATAATAACTGTGAATATTTTCCCACATTTTAAGAATTTATTCATAGTATTACTGAAGGAAATAATAATATCTGTGAATATTTACCTAAATTTTAAGAATAAATTCATAATATTTATGAAAATAGGATAATTTCTGTGAATATTTATCTAAATTTTAAAAATTTATTCATTATATTATTGAAAGAAATCATAATAGTTGTGAAAATTCACCTAAATTTAAGAATTTATCCATAATATTTCGGATAGAATTCGAAAATTTGGTGTATTTTTTCATATAAGCTATTTAAATAATGCTTACGCATATATTTTCTTTCTCTTCTTGAAATGAAAATCTTAACGCATGTTTCTTTTGACCTTGTATTTAATTTGAAGCAATGTAAAATACTTGTGGTTTGTTTTGCCCGAGCTACGAGTGTCCAAACTTTTTTTTAATTTAATTACATTACGTTTAATTGATTTTATATTTTATTTTTCTTGCATGAACCATATTAAAAAATGTTAAGATTCATTTCTAAAAATTACGAAAAATTCTGATTTGCATTCACACATAATATGAATTTTTTCTTAAATTTTATGAATCTGTTCTTAAATTTTTTGAATCAAGGTTTTATGAACACAATTCGTAATATTTATGTACGCATTCTTAAATGATACCATGATTGTGAAGGAGTTCACAAGAATTTTGAATTGCATTCAGACATAATATGCATTTTCTGAATCAAGGTTTTATGAACGAAATTCAAAAATATTATGTATAGATATTTTTCTGTGCAGGGAGCGGTGGAGGTTTTTTCTTTGGATTTTCACTTCTTTTCTTCGACTTTGATCACTATACGGGACAATTTGCCCAGCATATTTTGGCTAACTCACTTTTTTCGAACGTCACAAAATTTTGAGTTCGGTGTAGTAGAAATTAAAAATTCATATGCAAATCCAACCCTAGTAGACAGATTGATAAAATTAGGTTGATTTTTGTAACAGATAAAAAAAGATACATCCGAAGATAAGTCAGAAAGTAATAGAAAGATAGGTGGTCAGATCGGACATAAAGGAAATTATCGATCTTAAATGGAAGCAGATGAGGTAGTTAAAGAGGAGTTAAAAAAAAAATGCGAGTGTGGTGAAGAATTTGCAGTATCAGAAAAGCCTTACATTTATCAAAAACTTGATCTGCCAGAGATAACCTAAAATAGGTATGCTGGGTTCGTTTAAGCTACTTAGAAAAATCTCAAAAATAGTTTAAATCAGTCAGTTCCTAGGGATACCTCTCTTGGACTTATGTTAACATTTTTACCTGATTTTGTAGAGAAGGTACGTTAAAAGTATGTCCGATCTTTATAAGACTCGGTTAAAGTGCTCAAAAGTAAAGTCAAAGATGCGTACTAAAAATGGTTGAAATCGAATAGACCCTAGGGATACCTCCCATGGGCATATAAAAATTTCTTACATGATTTTAAGAGCTGTAAAAGAATGCAATCATTTTTGATTTAAAATCATTCAAATCATTGGTTGGGACTTGAAATTTCAAATCACAATCAATGATTTGAAAAATTTATTGCTTTAATTTGTTCAAATCATTGATTGTAATTCCAAATATTAAGTCTTAATTAATGATTTGAAAAAATATTTCAACTCATTGATTGTCATTTGAAATTTCAAGTCGCAATCAATGATTTGAAAAAATGAATTCAATCAATTTATTTTGAAATTTCAATCACAATCAATGATTTGAAAAAACGAATTCTATCATTTTGCAAATCATTGATTGTGATTTGAAATATCAAGTGCCAATCAATGATTTGAAAAAATTAATGCATTCATTTTGAATACAAATCACATGATTTAATATCAGAAATGATTGCAATCATTTAAAGCTCTGATGATTTTGTATGGGAGGAATATACAAAAGTTTAACAATCTTATTAACACTCTGTGAAAATGCTGGAAAAATAAATTTCTAAAAATTGTCGAAATCAATCTGTGAAACAGCAACTTTGAACTTTTTTTTTTTAGAAAAAATTTCTGTGAAATAGCATTTTTGAAAGACCATTTTTGAAATGAGATTTTACAAAGAATCTTACTATATTTTTCGGTCCTAAGTCCGAATTCAGCTTGAAAGTAGCAATAAATTCAAAAAATTTTCAAATTTACCCAAGTTTTAGAAATTTTTGAAAATTCGTTAAAAATTCAATTTATTCTTTTTTTATAACTAAACCTATTGTGTACCATATTTTTACTTTAAAATGAAAATTAAAAATAATTTAGTATATTAAAAAATGAGTTAGCAAAAACAAATTGCCTTAATGCTGAAAAACCAAAATTGCACTATGGTATAAATTTAACAAAGCATCCAATTTAAACCGTTGTAGTGTTTTCAAAAATTTTTTTATTAAACTGAAATTTTAAATTCTTCTTATTTGTAGTATTTCCTAGAAAGCAAAGATTCTAAATTTTTATATTCCGCAAAGCACTAAATGGTTTGTGTATTTAGATGTTTATTCGTCCTTTTTGCAGAATCTGATTTTAGCATTGGAGATTATGCCATGGTTCTTATAGTATACTTTAATACTATAGGGCCCCATTGAGATGCCAGTTAGTTTTTTTGAATATTTTCTTGCTTAATCTAATTGATGCTATAAATATCCTTAGATAGGCACTGACTTCGCATGAAGCCATTCATCTTATAGCATTCTGATTATTTATCTAAACGTATTTCAATGTTTAATTTTTCGTATAGTTTTTTTTTTAAAACTGAATATATCGTTTTGGATCAAATATACCAGTAGCTTTTATGCCGTCTTCCTTTTTTGTCATCATCAATTTACATTGATTATGAGTTCAAGCTTTTCTCAAAATTGAACTGTACCGAGTTCTCATCACTGTGTTCTCCTCAAGATTGATCAACAGAGCCTTTATTTTTTCTACACCATAGGCTCTAGGACCATATGTAGACGTCTAAGTTAAATTGAAGCTTTCAATGTTGCTAAAAGGCGTGTACAGCACATTTCAGATTCATTTAATTTCAGTCAGATAAATGCCAGTTTATGTAAGTTTTCCAAGTGTTTTACATTTACTCCATCAATCCATTTGACTAGTCTATATTTTCCATATGTAATTTAGGTCTCGGAATTATTCGGCGACTTACATCAACTTTGTGATATTAGAACTTACAAGTTTTAAAAGTGAATATCCTAAAGTTTCCAAAGTTAATGTACAGAATGTCACCTGAGCAGGAACAGGCATGTACAAAGAAATTATTATCGATCAAGGTTAAGTCAGGAGTAACCTAAGGAATCTATTTGTGAAAAATTACTTATGATAATATAATACACAAATATAAAATGAAATTAAAAACATTATAACAAGGCAAGTTACTAAATTAAACCTTAATTAAATTGACTTAAAAGAAAAGAATTCTGATTAATTCTCCATATTGAAAAGTAAAACTTTACAATAATTACAGTTAGATTAATGAAATCTAATTACTATTCGCTCTACTAGACAAAAAAAAAAATAGATTAGGTTACCATAAAAAAGTATATCACAGCTCCTCGTCTGGGCATCATGGCCAAATACCTTGCACCTTTTCCTTTTAATGCATTACATGTCATCATAAATTTAACAACAGCTTAGTTGCCATCATAATTATTAATTTCTAGCGTTTGCATGTATCTAATAAATAGCATTTCTTTTATTTTTTGTTTGCTTTTTTATTATTAATTCATTATGGAAAGTTTTAAGGTTTTTCCTCCTCTCTTGTGTCAAATATTTCTGTCATATTTACGTCAAAATAATTGAGTGCATGCATACATGCAATCGCTGAAGTTAAATCACAAACAAACAAAAAAATAATAATGATGGAGTGTGGTGCAAAAACAAAAGTAATCAAAGGTGTTAACATAACCCCTAATTGAACGAACAGGCTGCTCAGTGCAGAGTCTTTCATGTGTTGTGTATTGCTTTGACGGCGATATTAATTTGCAGCCAGCATGAAATTGGGTACGAGTTGGGGGAAGATTGAAATATGAAAACTAAAGCCAAGCATTCATGCTTGTGATTATGACAGCTCTTACAGAAGGGTGTTTTTTCATTTTTGGTTTTTTGTTTTTAGATACTTTAGCTTAAATATTTCTAAAGCTTCAGACAAAAGCAAGAGGAAAAACCAACACATAAACAATCAAAAAAGTTTTGCATATGAAGTTTAGATGATGTTTGGAATAAGCTGTATGTAGTACGAGTTCTTTTGTGAAGTATGACGATCTGTAGTTATAGGACAATGTTGCTAAGGTAACGAATAAGACAGAGATTAATTGGTTTTGTTTTATGTTGATTAGTTAGTTTTACTAAACTTTAAATTTAACAAACTTGGTATGCACAATATTAAAATATTTTACGGATGTGGCACACGACATTCTTATTTGAGAGAACATTATTTGAGAGAATTTTTTGTAAAAATTGAATTGCCACAACCACTTCAAGGTACATAAAACTCATATGTACTGTATCTTCAAGAACTAGAATCTTTTGTTGCCAACGTAACGGATGTGAAAATCTAAAATGGTATTTTTCCATGTCTTAGTTTATTATCCTAACTAAGCCTTGAGTTTTTTTTTTAAATTTCGTAAATATGCTATAAAAATACGTAACAGATGTGACATAAAGTAGAATGGATATAGCAGAGTGGTTGTTTTTCACTGAAAAGGTTCAAATTTTGAGTTTGCAATAAAACTCAAATGGTTTCTTAGATAAAACATTCGCTGAGTTTCAAATTATGTCACGGCTGTGACATAATACATTTTTGCACTTAAAAATTTAAGTCTTTGCTTAGTTATATTTATAAGAATTTGATTAAAATAGATTTTTAAAGCACATGCATTGCCTGTAATAACGTTAGTTTTCATAAATACGAACAAAGATTTCGTTTTTTAATGAATACATAAATTATTAAAGAAAGTAAAGGATGTAATACAAATAAAGCTTTTGCTCTTTAACTCTTTTTCTCTAAAGCTCTCAAGGCTCAACTTTTGTGTTCGATGAGTTCGATGAGTTTTAAAATATGTCATGGGTGTGACATAAGAAATTTTACTGAATATTCATTTGGTTAATAATCCTAGCAGAGCCTTGAGCTTTTTGTGAAAAAGTTCGTAAGTAGATTGTAAAAATACGTAACGGATGTGACATAAAGTAAAATGAATGGAACAGAAATGGTGTTACCCACTTGACAGGTTAACATGTTGTTGTTGCTATAAATCTCAAAAGAAATTTCAAAAGGTTTATTATACAAAACAAACATTATGTAAGGAAGTGACATAAGACGTTTTTAAACTTAAAGAATTCAAGTGTTTTTTTGGTACTTATATAAATACAAGTCAAGATTAAATTTTTAATGGATAAATAAATTATCAAAGTTTGGTTAAGTGTTTTCACAAAATTTATATTTTTAAAAAGTAATGGATGCAATACAAGTAGTGCTTTTCACTTGAGATGTTAAAATTTCGCGTTAGAAATAAATTTTAAAATTTCTGTTATATAAAACGTTCTTTCAGCTTAAAAAAATGTTATTGGTGGGACATTAGTGATTTCAACGTTTTGAGCTTACGTTTAATTTTTAATAACTTGATGAAAATAAAATTAAAAAGTACGTGTAACGGATGTGCAAATGCTTGCTCTGTTTAAGAATATCTAATTTTGAAGTCAAACATAGATTTAAATTCAGTTTAGCTATTATTTTGAATAGTTTTAAATATTCATGTCACGCATGTGACAGCGATGGCCAAAAAGAAAATTTGACACAAGTAATGCTAAATATTAAAAATTTTTAAGTTTTTGAATGTAGAGTTCCCAAAACGAATTGCTGAAATAACTTAATATTTATTCTAACGCACGTTAAAAAACAAAATTTTTGTTGTTTAATGAAATGAATTATTTCCTCCATTTAATCTTTAGTTCAAATTTTGAAAAATTATGTAAGAAGTGCAAGTATATGTTACCTTAATGGCAATATTTGGTTTGTTATTATGTTTATTTTATTTTTTTTTTATATTTTTATTACAAAAAACTTCATAAATATAGTATAGCTCATGTAATGGATGCCTCAAATCTCCTGGAACATAAAAAAAAATTTTTTTGAGATTTTTCATACAAAATTCCTTATTAAATTTTCGATTTTTCCGGTTGATTTCTATAAACTTTATTATACAAACCTTAACACCCAGCAATTTACAAACCACATAAAAAAAGTAGGCATTAGAGGGACTGCCGACCGAAGTAAAAGTGTTTTAATATTTTTATATAATGTATTTGTAACTCAATAACCTTGGTTGGGTAATCGGTAATTGGCTCGGTAATAGTTTGGTAATCGCTTCGGTACTTGGTAATCGGTTGGTAATCGATTCGGTAGTTGGTATTCGGTTGATAATCGCTTCGGTAATCTGTAATGGGTCGGTAATAGCTTCGATAATCGGTAGTTAATCTCTTCGGTAATAGGTAATCGGTTGGAATCGGTTCAATAATCAGTTAGTAATTGCTTCGGTAATTGAGAATCGGTTGGTAATCGCTTCGGTAATGGGTAATGGGTTGATAATCGCTTTGGTAATCGGTTGGTAATCGCTTCGGAACTTTTTAATCGCTTCAGTAAACTGTTGGTAATCGCTTCGGCCATCGGTGACTGGTTCGGTAATCAGTTGGTAATCGGCAATTGGTTCGGTAATCGGTTAGTAATCGCTTCGGTAACCGGTAATTAGTTTGGTAATCAATTGGTAATCGGTAATTGGTTCGGTAATCGGTTGGTTATCGCTTCGATAATTGGTTGGAAATCGCTTTGGTAATCAGTTGATAATCGCTACGGTAATTGGTAATCGGTTGGTAATCGCTTCGGTATTCGGTAATGGGTTGGAAACCGCTTCGGTAATCGGTAAACGGTTTGGTAATCGGTTGGTTATCGCTTCGGTAATGGGAAATGGGTTGGTAATCGCTTTAGTAATCTTTAACCGGTTGGTAATCGCTTCGGTACTTTTTAATCGCTTCAGTAAACGGTTGGTTATCGCTTCGGCAATCGGTGACTGGTTCGGTAATCAGTTGGTAATCGGCAATTGGTTTGGTAATCGGTTAGTAATCGCTTCGGTAACCGGTAACTAGTTCGGTAATCAGTTGGTGATCGGTAATTGGTTCGGTAATCGGTTGGTTATCGCTTCGGTAATTGGCTGGAAATCGCTTTGGTAATCAGTTGATAATCGCTTCGGTAATTGGTAATCGGTTGGTAATCGCTTCGGTATTCGGTAATGGGTTGGATACCGCTTCGATAATCGGTATTTGATTTGGTAATCGACCTGGTAATCAGAAATCGGTTCAGTAACCGCTTCTTGATTACTCCGGTCTCCGGCTTGATCGATGCTAAGTAATCCCTAAAGAAGAATGCTGTACAGCAATAATTTCTGTTACGCTAACATCGTGATGATATCGCGAATCATATATTCCTGAAACGCAATTTTAAATATATAAAATTTAAATTTTTTGAGCTTTTCCTCTTAAAAGAAATAAATATAGATATTAAATTTTTCAAACTAACCAATTTAAAAGAGCGTTTCTAATGGAGTTCGGTAGAAAATGTAACGGACCTGACAAGTTATGGTATAGAATGATTCTTGAGCAATCCGTACGGAAAAAATCGTTATAAAAAGAGATCAGTAGAGTATGTAAAGCACGTGACAACTTTTTATATCTAAAGATTCGTGAACTATGAAATTCCGTAGAAAATGTAACGTACGTGACAAATGTGGGTATAGTATGTTCTAGAACTATACATATTCCAAGGCGATTTACAATCAAGTTCAGCATAAAATGTAGCGGACGTTGCTTATATGTGTGCGTTTCTTTGAATACGTATATTCTAAGAACATTTTCGGTCATGTTCGGTAGAACATATGTATAACGCACGTGACATCTTTTGGTATAGTAGATTCTAGAACTATGCGTATTCAAAATATTGGTTTTGGGAACGTATTGTAACGGACGGTAAGTCCTTGTGTATAGTTAGACTCGAGAATTATTAATTTTCAAAGATCATTTGCGCTCGAGTTCAGTAAAACATATGTATAACGCACGTGACATCTTTTGGCATAGCAGATTCTAGATCAATACCTATTCCAAAAGCGTTTACAGTCAAATTCTTTAGAACATGTAACGTACGTGACAACTTTTGGCATTGATAAATACTGTAGCTACATTTTTTAAAATTTTTGAGCAAATTATTAACAATTAAATTCTTCCCTGAATGCAACTTTCACCAACATCCCGTCATTCTCTGGCATAGAAATGAATTTTCGTGCTCATTAGGAAGAAACATATTTTAAAGGTTCTTTAAGCCATTGAGGGAATTTGGTCAAGACTGAGCTATTTACTAACGACTTTGCATTTAATTTTTTACTTTTCTGTGCTTCAAGCTAAAATCTTGTTTTTATAAAACTGCCTTTAAAACTCTGCGACAAAAATGCTTAATTTTGCTGTCACAAATTTGGCTGTTGTTGTTGCTGTGTGTGTGCTATGTTTTTGTCTTAACTAATTTCGCTTGCATTTCAGGCTCGTGTCTGCAATTAGCCAAGTATGCTGTTTTAAAATTTTGGTTAATTAGCTGCAACGGTGTTGCAGCAATCAACAAACTCGTTAGGCTTAAATGGTAACTGGTTGCTGTTGTTAGAAATTTTTTTGGTTAATGAAGCCAGTGTTGCCAAGTTATTGTGTTTAACAATATATTTAACACCAAAAAGTTATGCTTCTAGTTATCATGATTGAGTACAAAATCCATGTCTTTCAAGTTCGGCTCAAATAATTTCTGTTTGGATCTAGTTCTTATATCTTTTTCTATGTTTGGCCGTTTAAAGAATTGCCTAATGTGGCTATTTTACAAAAAAAAAAAAAAATTTGCTAATGTTTCAGCCTTGCTCGTAAAATGGCTTACAACGATTGCGAATTTTTGTGAAGGTTTTCAAACTTGCTCAGTGGTAAAAACTAACACAGATTACATTTTATTGTTTTCAATATTTTATATATACAGGTCATGTTGACATGCAACTGCCCCCAAGTCACTTACTTTTTCACCTTTAACAATTTCATTGTTGTTCTTAGGTAAGGTCATTAAATTAAGCATCTGATGATTGATTTGCTTTGGTTTAAGGTTTTATTCACTTAATTAAAACATGTGGTCAGCCACATGTTTGACTTCAAAGATGCTTCAACCTAGTTTTCTAGCATAGCTTCTTAGGTTATATGCAATACGATTTTTTTTTTTTTTCTTATGAGCTGCGGTTATGCTCAGCTGTTTATTATGAACGCTCAATTGTTGCCTATTGCTTAAGTTGACTTTCATTCAAAACGATGTATGTATGTCTGTCTCTTGTTGTGTGACTGCATGCAAAATGTCATATTGAGGTCTTCGTTTGAAACTCTGAACATGTTCGTTTTACGGTAATTTGTGCTATTTTTTTCCCCCCAACTACTTATATATATTTTTTTAATCATTAACATTGAGATGGTCTGTTTGTCGGTCTATCTATACAGCTTGGTCAACTTCATGTTGAGCACTGAGGTGCTCTATGTTAGTTGTTGTGCTAGTTATTGTGTCGTTTGGTCTTTCGGTTGCTAGGTCAGTATTTGACTGGCTTTAGTTGCACTTACGCTGATGCGTTCATTGCGGTCTCTTTCAATTCGGTATCTTGAGTGGTCTTTTATTCCACCTGAGTGAACTTTTGGTGTATGTATGTATATAAGTAGTTGTGTGTTGCATATATGTATTTAGTTATTTAATACATATACATGTTTAGTTTAATAACTGTATTTATAATAGAATTTGAGTTGATTTGTGTGTGTGTGTGTGTGTGTGTGTATGTTTGGCTAAGTGTGTCAAAAATTAATTGCAAATTGCGGCTTTCTTTGCTGCAAATGAAGCATTAAAAGCACTCAGCTGGCAAACTTTAACTAATTTAACAATGTGTTTTTCTTCTGTTATGCACGAGTGAAGCACAGAGCTTTGAACTTTCAATAAA
Organism: Coremacera marginata; assembly: GCA_914767935.1. Lineage (NCBI taxonomy): Eukaryota > Metazoa > Arthropoda > Insecta > Diptera > Sciomyzidae > Coremacera > Coremacera marginata. The sequence continues at coordinate 157,233,589 of OU612045.1, forward strand.
AATATATCTGTGTATTAGCATATAAGCTTTTTCATATTTGTTTGCGATTTTTCTATATAGAATATAGTCGATTTTTCTATGTTCCTTTTTTAACTCTATGTTTAAATTTTTTAACATATTTTTAGCTGAATGTCATGATTATCACTCTCAAGCACACTCATTTTGGTTGTTTTATATGAAATTTTGGAAATCTATAATAACATAGAAAAACATAGAAAACATAGAATAATTTCAAGTCTTTAAAAAGATCAAATTAAGCCCAAACGACCATAAGTTTCGGCAGAATCTTGGAAATTTTGATTAAATTATGATTCTTTGTAAACATAAAAAACATAGAATGCCTAAATTTTCAAATTCACTTAAGAAATGTGCCTTTTTTTAAAGCTAGATTCTTTAAATCTATGCAAAATAGTAAATAAATTTTTGCTTGCCACTTTTTTAACAATAATGTTAATTTTTTTAAGCATTTTACAATTTAAGCCTTATAAAAAAAAACTTGTGACCATAGTTTGCTTTAATTTAATGCAAATCTGTAAATTCATAAAAACAAAGACAAACAATACAGAATAGTTTTAGGTCTTATAGAAATTAAAACGAAGTCTAAGCTCAGCTTTATTTTTAAGCAATTTTTTAAAAATTTCGAGTTGGTGACGGTTCTTTTGAAAACATTCAAAGCAAAATTTTTCAAAGTTACTTTTGTTGATACCTTTATTTAAGTTCTAAGTTAAAAAAAAAAAAACACAAATGTAGTATTATACGTACAACTTTTAAAAAAGTAGTACGTAGCCTTAAGTTTGTTTTGTTTTTTGTCTATTATACCTTTAATATTGTTTAACATAATTAATGCCATTATATCGTTTAATTAACTATTAATGCTTACATTTTAAAACAATTTCTCACCACAAAGCTACAAAATTATACATTAAAAGCATTATTTTGCTATCTTACGATGAAATTATGAAAACATGCAAAAAACATAGAAAACATAGAACCGTTTTATGTCAATAAATTAATTTAAATATGCAAAAACTAGCAATTCCCTTTCATAAAATGCAAGAAATTGTATACTGATGCAAATATTCAGGCCTATCACGAGTTATTTTTTCGCCCGGAATTGGAAAAAAATTTTTGTTTTTTCAGATAAAGCTCAAGAGCTGTTGCAAATTTATTCCTTAACCGTCAATATTTATGAGTATAAAAAATGAAAAGGTGAAATTTTGCCGGTTTTCTTAAAAACAGAATTTCCTTTTTTGGATTCCGGGCGAAAAAGGTACTCATGATGGGCCTGATTAGCTTTATACACAAGAGCACGAAACTCCTTTACTATTTTTTTTTTTTTTAATAATTGTTTGTTCTAAATATTTTTCATTTGAAACTGTTCACAATTTTAAGATATGATTAGTTTTTAGATATGTTGGAATATAAGTTGAATCTTAAGTAGCCTTAGTCACCATAGAGAGAACAAAAAATAATCTGATTTTAATAGTTAAACCATGCTTAAATAAATATGAATCATAGAATTCCCAAAAGGGTTTCAAATGCCTTTAATTGAAGTTAAGTGAATAGAAATGGTGCACGATAGAACAAAAAATTCGGAACTCTATTACAGTTATGCGCTTTAGGTATATTTTTTTTTACTTTAATAAAAAGATATGAATCTGTCTTAAACTTAAAATTATATTAACGTTTATTGTTGTTAGTGTATCAAAATTCGCTAATTACTATCTGCAATCATCTTCTGTGAATTTTAATTTAGTTTTTCGTTGAAATTTTGTGAAAATTTTCGAAAACTTAGAAAAGATAGAACTGTTACCAGCCTTGATATGCACCAATTTTGCACTTAGTTAAAAAGCCTTTAAAAAACAATGTGAAGACGATAGTAAATCTTTCCTGATAGTAGAAATATTTTCCAGAAATTCATGTGAAATGACTTTTTTAAAATATTTTAGACATAATCATAATTGGACTGCATGAATAACGTAGATTTTTGCAAAAAGGGCTTAAATAATTTGCCTTTTTAGGCTCTATCAACTTATATGGAAAGCTGCAATTCATAAGCATAGAACAATTGTGGTTTATTCAGAGAAATCGCAAAAATTCAACAGTAAAAATTCAGTTGTTTCAAACGTAGCATTCAATGTTGTTTAAAAACATCATAAAATACCCTCGATAAAGCTTATTTTGGGTTTGTTTTAAAATTACATAAAAAAAAAAATAACATAGGATCGTCTAAAGGCATAAAGCACTTAATCAAATGTTAGAAAAGTTTTTAAATTGTTTAAAAAGTGAAAATTTGCATTAAACTAACGTCATAAGCATGTTTTGAGAAAAACATAGAAAACATAGAACATAAAACTTCTATGAAAAATCGACATAAATCTATGTTTAATTGAAAAACAAAACATTTTAAAGACGAAGGAGTGTGAAAGTTCAGTAGGTGCATTCTATTTTTTAACACATTTTGATAAAATCATAGAAAACATAGAATTTATATTAGCTCTTTAGTGAAATAAATCAGAAGTTTAATACACTTTGTTGATTTCAAACCATTTGGAGAAAAACATAGAAAAGATAGAATGTACAAATTTTTTCAAATGCATTGAAAATACCACTAATTACTATTTAATGCTTTTCAACACAGCATATATAAGCACAAAATTTTATAAAAATCATAAGTATTAGTATTAAGGTGCACAAATTGTGTATAGATTATAAAAATAATGTGATTCACACAAAATCAAAACTTTCACATTTCATTTCATTTTCACATTCTATGTTTTCATAACATGCACACTATGTGATACTCTTCACTTAAATTCTTGCATGCCAGCAAACAAATATTGTCTCTTGTTTTGTCGTGCTTCGAACATTGTTTTAACTTTCAAACATATTTCGAGTTTTCGCTTTGTTTCTGCGAATACAATTTTCGTTTTTATTTTCACGTTATCAAAACTGAGCTTTTAACAATGCTTTTTGCAGTGCCAAATAGGCAAACCCCATCTTTCTCTATCTGCCTTTTTTTTTTGTGTATACTTGCCGCGCTCTATAGAACTGTCATTTTCCATTCAAACTTTAAGTGCCTTCGTCAATGATGTAGCCACGTGATGCATGAAGTCCTTTGAACGTACTCGCGTAACTCATACGTTTGAAAAAAAAAAAAACAAAAATGATTTGAAAAAGAATTGCATTCAAAAGAATTGCAGAGCGCAGCAAAACAAGCAAAGCAAAGTAAAGCCAAGTTAAGCATAAGAGAAGAATAACTCAAAAAAAAAAACCCCAAACTACAAAAAAAAAAAAATCTAGCAAAGCGATGCAAAGAAAAGCAGCCTTGATTGCTTTTGTCCTCGAAACGGAACTTTTCAATTTTCGCTTTTTTCCCTCCCCCCCCATTCAACTTGCGACTTTTTCTTAGAAATCGAATTTCTGTGCTTTTGCCTTTTTTGGTATTTATTTTCTACATTCTGCTGTGTAAATTTTCTGCAATTGTCAATGTGTTCAAAGTAAGAAAGAAGGAAGGAGGAAAAAATAACATACAAAGAAAATGCACTCAAAGCCTTTCGTGCCTTAACCACCCTCACACTTATTCTACGAAATTCGCACTTATTTTACTCAAACATTTTTAACCATATAAAACGTCGTCAATTGTGTTTGTGACGTATGTATTTTTATGTGCTTGCTTAACTGTAGTTGTGTGTGTGTGTGTGTGTGGGTGCTTGATATCCTTTGTGTGAATTGCGATCATAGCTTTTTAAATACACAGCCACATTCAGTTCATACACTCAAAGTTACTCACACCCACACACACCCTTTGACTTTAGCATCCTTCTGCATAATGTGTTTGTGCTTTCATGTCTTTTCTTCCTCTTTTACTTATAGTCGCGTTGAAAATATACTTTGATTTTCCACATTTTGATTGTTCGATTTTCAGAGTTTTTTTATTGCATTTTCTTAAGCCTTTTGTTTTGCAAAATGTTGGTTTTTATGAAGCCACGCACGATTTTATTTTACTTGACAGCAACTATTGATAGGCAATAAAAAGAGTTTTATGCGCTTTAAAAGTTAATATATGCCAATTTCGCTCAAAGTGTTGTTCTGTTTTCTTTTAAAATTACTTTAAAAGCTTTCAATGACATTATTTTAATTTATTTTAATTTAATAACCTTTGTTTTTGGAAAAGAAAGAAAAACATAGAAAACATAGAATGAACTTAAGGCCAAGCAAGGTGAAAATTTTGTGCAAAATAGCATTTAAGACATATTGAATTTGAAAGTTCAATGAATAAGAAACTTTTTTTCAAAAACCATCAGAAACATAGAATGCCAAAAATGAATGTAATAAGAGAAAATAGCTATTAAAAATTATAGATTAAATAGCCTAAAATTTTTGAATGACTTTTGGTAGTCAGTGTTGTGTATTAAAGAACTGTCTTTTTTTCTAATATCAAAGTAATTCAGAAATGAATAAAAACATAGAATTTGCTAGAACAAAAAAACATTGTAAAAACGAATTATAAAAACACTCCCAATGCAAATTTAATTCAATGAATACGAATAAAGTGTAACCAAAACGGGAATAAGTATATGCCTAAGTATTTTAAAAAAACATTTATCAATCTTTTTCACTTCCTCAAAAAAATTTGTATGCTAGAACTAGAAGTGTAGTATGATAGAAAACTCTAAATTTTGCTTGATCAATAAGCCATGAGAATTAATAGTGAATAAATATGGAATAGTTGACAGAATATTTTTGCAAGTTAAACTTTGATTATGTAAGATACTTTGATTTAAATCCCTTGATCTTGAGCAAATTTTGAATATTTATAATGTAAAATGTAAAATGATTTTGGCTTTATTTTCTCTGCCTAACAAATATTATGCAAGTGGATTTTTTTAGTAAAAACAAAGTTATTGCTTTTAATTTTCTTTTTTTAACGAAATTTTCACATTTAATGGAAAATTTTTAAAAATATAGAAAACATAGCATTGTTTTTAGACGTGAAACTTTTGATATTTTTTCTTGAAAAGTTTTCTATATAAAGAAATGTAAAAATGTCTATGTAAAAATTACATTCTGAGAAAAACATAGAAAACATAGAAATTAAAAAACGCTCACAATGCTTCCAAAAGGCTATGAAAGAGTTAAATATGTTAAATTTTTAATATTTTCCTGTATATTAAAACATATTTTCAAACATAGAATTTAAAAATTGTCTCAGATCGACCTTGGGGTTTGTTTAAGACTTGTTCCTTTTATTAAAATAAAAAATGGCATGTTTTCTATAGATCTAAGTGATTTTTAAAAATTTACACATAAATTAATATATGTTTTTAAAAGGAATATAGTTTTCTAACTTTTGCTAAACAAATATTATATCATTTAAAAAAATAATTATTACCATATTTTTGAAACAAACAAATGATTTTATTACACAAAAACACTATCAAAATAAAACAAAATCATAACAATTGAAGGACCATGCTTTAGTATACAGCGTAGCTATGTACGTCTTAATATGACAAAATAACCTAGAAAGAAAAAAAAAATACTTAAATAATTGCGTTTTTGAAAATTTTTCACAATAATTTAAAATTTATTTTAAAACTTTTATGTATATTAATTGATAACCCAAAATTCAAGATTATTTGTGAGCTATAATTTCAGTAGAGTAATTTTTAATATAAAAACGAAACTCCTTAAGGCCGTTCACATAAAAAAGGTTCACATAAAAAAGTTAACTTTAGAGGAATGATATAGTTTATACAAAAATGTTATTAATTCAGATGAGATATTAATTTTTGACACACTTTTGGGTCAAATCAGCTTTAAGTGGTGTGAAAACAATTTTTTGTCTAAAATTTGGTATTTTATAATAATAGCAAAAAAACATAGAAAACATAGCATAGTTGAAAGCTGTGAAATATACCTTACAAATTGTTAAAATTCATGTTTTGCTATGAAAATCTTTCAATTCTAAGCATTATAAAGTTTTTGAGGAAAACATAGAAAACATAGAATGCTGAAAAGTTGCTGTATGAAAAAAGTTGTTGATGAAAAATATTCAGAAAAATCATCTTTTACATAGAATTTGGAAAATAATTTAGAACGCTCCCAAAGAGCTCCTTCAATTTAATTTTTTTTTTTTTAATTGAAAGAAATCACATTGCTTGAGTTATGTCTAGCTAGTGGAAAGAAGAGCAGCAGTCTGTTTATAAGCACATTAAAGTTTCTGTTTTACTTTTTAAACAACCAAATTTAATTAAAAAATTTCCAAAAGCTTAAGTGTCTTAAATCCGTTTCAGATTAATAAATCATTTCAAACCATTTTGCTGTTTTTATAATTTTCGAAAAAAAAAAAACGTGCTGCCAATTTAATTTTTATTAACGTTTGCTTAAAACTTTTAACAGTTGTTGGTTTCCCATTTTTTGTCGTTGCAAATTTCACTGATTTTGCATAATCGTTGCTTTTCGTTAGTTACATTTAAAGATTAGTTACAAAAAAATCATTGAAAATTAAACTATATAAAATAAAACTGACATTTCAACACACTAACACATTCACACATACACGTACGCGCACTACCGCATACATGCTCATAATTATTTCCTCCCTAACTCTCGCTCTTTCATCATCACAAACGCATCTTTGTGCCTCACATATTTGGGCGTCCATTCAGTCTAATACCAACGTCCTCTCGTCTTTATCGTTATCAGCAACGTTAACATGATGTTCGCAGTGATGATGGTAAAGAGTTTAAGTCGAGGTCATCGTCAGTAATAATAAAAACCTGTATCGCGAATCGCTGTGCCCGTCAATTGAAGCGTTGACGCTGGCGTTGGATGAAAAAACTGTGGCGTCATGCTTAGCGTGCGATAAAAGAACGCTGTCAAAAAAGAGGCGCTCACCACGAAGGCAATAAAAAAGCCAATACAGAAGATGCAGTCCTTGTTGACCTGAAGACACGTGCAAATTGCGTGGAACATATCGGTTATCACGTGCCAACAGCGAACGCCCAGCGGCGGACGCCGCATGACGCTCGACGATGGCGACGATGTGGTGTCAATGTGTATCGTATGAAAGGTGCGTTCGGCACTATACGGTTGCGTCAGCACGGGTAGCTCTAGCATCGATGGCGACTCGGTGACCTTGACAAGATTCTGACGCGATATTGAGGTGCCAACTCCTTGGCCGAGCTGTGGCGTTTTACACTCCGCTGCTGCTGCTGTATTCGGCGCTGCCATGTATGTTTCCACTCTGCATTCGTTGTCCAGATGATGTATCGTATCGCTGCTTTTTTGATCGTAGCTGTGCGGTGACATCACAACGCTCACAGTTGAGAAGTGATTCGAAGGTTCAGGACCAGAGGCACCCTCCAAGCTGTTTGTGACATCGTATTGGAATTTACCTTGATCGTACAGGCTAGTCTGACATGATACCGAAGCAATTGTGGCGCTTTGGCTCTCTAACTTCGTTGATGTGGCAATGTCCTTACAGCTGCGTAAAGAGCCTGATAAAAGGGGCGTGCGCTGTAGACCTTGGCGCCATTTTGGCAGTTCGCTGACGTTGCTTTGCTGTAATTGCGAGAGCTCAAATTGCTCTAGAGAGAGAGAGAGAGAGAGAGAGAGAAGAGAGAGAGAGAGAGAGAGAGAGAGAGAGAGAGGGAAAGAGGCGTGAGTTTTAATAATGGTTAAAACTAACACTCTCTCAACTATTTACCTGTTTCCGGGCGCAATAGATCCTCCATATCTATGATATAATCATTGTTTTTTTCTCCCCTAATGCTGGTTTCTTCCGTTCCATCGCTGTCTCTTGCCATGCCATCGCCCACATCTAAATCCAGTACAGTGCTCTTGGGACTCAGCTCTTTGAGGGCGACATTGTCGTCACTCATGCTGCTCATTTCTAGACTCTCCAAATTTTTGGTGAAATTATCAAACATCTCCATGATTTGCTTGAAACGTTCAGCTATCTCTTGATTTTCAGAGATAACTAAGTTATGTTCTTTGCTCCGCTGCTCCGACTCATCTATGCTCTGCTCTGACTCTTCTACTACATTCGACGCTATACTCTCCACATCGTCTGTTTCCGGTAACTCTTCTATGATAATATCATCCAAATTAAAGTTCTCGATATCGCTACGCTTGCGTTTTGCTGATTCTTTTTGTGCTTCACTTTCACTTTGCTCCTGGCGTTTATTACCATCCATTTTGCGTTTTTTTGCCAGCTGTTGTGATTTGTCTGTTGCTTGTGCCTCTTCTTTCTCCTCGATTTCCTTTACATAATCTTTGACCTTATCCAATTTTTCGACCTTGTCTAGCTTTTCGACCTTATCTAGCTTTTCAGCGTTATCTACCTTATCCATTGTAGTTTTGTTGTCCTGAAAACTGACATGTTTTCGATTGTCTATTTCAATGTCACTTTTACTGCTCATACATTTTGCTTCTGGAACTTCCGTTTCTATTTCCGTTTCAGTAGACGTTGTGTGCGTTCCTGTCAATTCTATTATTGCCAAAATGGCAGCTGCTGCTTCCGCTTGAGCCGCTTCAGACGCATTGATTTCTTTAGCCAGCTCCGCAGTCTCCTGTTCTTTTCGTTTTTTCTGGTTTTCATCATCCATAACTTGCGAATTTCTATTTTAATATGCTTATTTTCGTTTTCTCGTAGATCCTTGAAAAACGTCAAATTTTTAGTTATTCTCTTTCATATAGAAAAATAAATTATTAGGGTTTTGTTGAACATTAAAAAAAGACTAATTTTGTAATTTTTTTGTTTAGTTATTTTTTTATTTTTAATTTATTTTGAATGAAATATCAAATCGAAAAAATGTCATCCCAAATGAAAATTATCTCAAGGCGAGAGTGAATTCCAAGAATTGGAGAAAGTGATCTTTTATTGACCGAAGTCGATGTGATTGATCATTTTAAGCTGAGATCACACTTAGTATTTTAATTGTTTGTGAGATTCTATTCATTTTATATATTCCTAGCAGAAAATATCTGGCACTGCTTGGGTCAGGTATCGCTTTTTTTGGTGTGATCTGTGTATGGAAGAAAGACAAACCTTTGCCAAATCTCGCCCATA